>PVHP010037763.1:0-17181 GCA_004024765.1 Zapus hudsonius
TTCACAAACTATCATTTACTGGCTAAATTATGTCTGCCTCAAATTAACATATTGCAGTCCCAACTCTGAGCACTTCAGGCTGTGAAGGTCTTTGAAGTTAGGACCTGCAAAGCTGTGTGCTAGTTAAACTGAGGACATGAAGGTGGGTCCTAATCCAATATGACTGGTATCCTTAGGAAATAAGGAAATTTAGAACCACTAGAGACTAATGTGTTTAGGAAAAGGGTCATGGGGAATGGCAATAGTCTGTGGCAGTTTGTCATATCATCTTTAACAGTTACCTTCTCGTTGGTGGGACAAAGCACCTGACCAGAACCAGCTGATGGGAGGAAAGGCTTTATTTCAGACTTGCAGTTTCTAGGCAAAGCTTCTTTTGGCAAGGAGAAAATGGCAGTAAATAGTAAGAGAACTAGCTATGACAAGGTGGAGCTGAGCTATAATAATACTTCAAGGCCCATCCCAGAAAAATACTTCCTCTCACAAGGCTCCCGCCTCCCAAATTGTCACCAGCTGAGGACAGACTATGAGGCTTAATGACAAACACATGAGGCCATGGAGGGCACATTCACACTACCACACTGGCTAGGCCCAGCTTTTTGTGTAAATTCTGGGGAGTTGAACTTGGCAGTCTCTAGCCCTAGAGGGCCCCATGCTTAAAGCACCAAGTGTTCTTACTCTCTGAGCTGTCTCCCCAGCCCTCATGTTTTATTTTTAAATGTAAGCTGTGTCTCTATATAAGGTTTGTTTCAATTTTTAAATGTGATATTCTTTCCTCCTTAAATCTTTGAATGAACAGACATTACATGAAGACAGTCCTGGTAATGTGGTGGCTTCCCTCACATTTCTCCTGATACATCACTAAGTGGAAATTTTAGAATCACCAACAATAAATGTATAAATACACCTTGTGGTGGGTTCAGTCAACCAGAGGTTACAAATTGAACAGGAGGCAAAATCTTGCCTGAATTACTTACACAGTACTCCTACATTTAAAATAGTATGTAAAACACTGTAAGCACTCAATACTCATTAGATGACAATGAGAAGTAATGACTGGAATGTAGACTCTCTGTAAACAGTGGGCTCACTCCTTTAGCTCTAAGCTCCATCTGAGAAGCTGAGGAAGGATCTGGACAACTGCATACTATGCTAGCATTGTATTACTAGAATTCAAGGATAGTCAGCATTAAAGTTTGCTCATATTGTGATGATAGCCCCTCTCTTGGCATGAGGGCAAGGGATCATGTTCCATTTCACTGAGAAAAATATTAAAGACACAGGCATAAGAGATGAACCAAAATACATTCTTCCCTTTCGTTACCTAGCTCATTCCTCACAGCCATTTCCTGCATGGCCCCATTTTTATCCAGGAATGAGATTCCTCAACCTTTCAAACTCTAGCTTGGTCATGTGTTCAAGTACCTGAATAGACAATTCAGGGATTTTTTTTTTCCCAACAAGATGGATCAAGGTGGGTAGAGGCATTTAACCTCCTTTTATTCTTTCTCTATGGCAGTGGTCATGAACACATAACAATATCTGGTCACAAATCTCTTTGTGCCATTTTGAATTCAGGTGGATAAGGTTTTTCCTTAGCTTCTATAAAACCTAAAAGAAACCAAACATAATTTTTACATAAAAGGATTCCAAGAAGAGAATGTGAAGATGTTAATTGCTGTTGTTCCTTATGGAAGCTATGTGGCCTTTCTTTGGAAGAAGGGAAGCAAAATCTTGGTTTAATTTAATAACAACAGACAGTTGCCATGGTCGGTTACTATGAACTGCCTCCCATGATGAGAAATAATTGTTACCTGGCCTTGTTATAAAAGAGTTTTTCTAAGAGTTCCCACAGTTACAAGAATGTGCTATATTTTTAAAGATCAGGTTATAAAATAATATGCATTGCACCATTATTTTTAATAATAGATATGTGCACAGGCATAAAAATGTTCCAGAAGAATACACTCAAGGTTATTATATTAAAACTGTGTATAATTTTTATTTTCTTTTTGCTTATATAAAGTCTAATTTTATACCAAAAAAAGGTATATTACTTTTATAACAAGACAGAAATGTTCACCAACTAAAATACTATAAGGTTCACAGAAGCTGGGACACATATTTTGTCTCCAGAAAGTAAGAAAATTAGCATTAATTACTGTTTCAGATATTTTTTCTTTTCATTTACTTGTCACTATATCCTGAAAAATTGAAATTATTGTCTTTTTAAAAATTATAATTAATTTAATTAATTTGAGAGAGAATTTGTGCACATACTCCAGCTGCATGCACTACTTTGTGCATCTGGCTTTATGTGGGTACTGGGAAATTGAACCTGAGGTGGCAGGCTTTGTAAACAGTCTTTCACCTCTGAAGATCACTCCAGCCCCAGAAAGTATTGTTTCCATATTACAGATGTAGAAAATCAAACTTAAGTAGATGACATAGGAGCACAAACCCCCACAGACCAGAGCAGGGAAGCAAACAGATTCATCTGACTCCAGTGACCCAGAACCTCCTGGGCTCTCTTGGCTGGACAGCTCCCAAGACCAGGCAAGTGGAGTAAACCTAGGAGCCCTGGCTTTACTCCTCACCATGCATGGTATCTTGTACTCAGTAAGCCCTCAATCGTGGCTAGAAGTAAGGGCATCTAAGTCAAGTTCCTTTCTTGTGGGTCAGAGAAAGAGTGTCATGCCAGGCACACCTACACTCCACTCACCACCCTTACTCATCCTGAATTAAGGCAGAAGACTCAAATTCCTTTAGGACTATAATGCAAAGGGCAGTGTCTTTTAAAACTAAGCACAGGTTATATTCTCACTACTGTGGTAAAGGCTCATTATAAGAGTGACTGAGAGCCCTTTCTTTCTTCGGAGATACAATGCTTTCAGGCAAAGTATCTCCGCCTCACAGCCGGCTGACAATTGGCCTTTTATTTTAATAACTGGCATAACAACACAGGTTTGCCTGAATTGCACTTTTGTTTTCTAGTCCTGTTGGATGTTTAGTTAAGTTTTAATAGGACTTTGATTCCCCATGACACTAAGCAGATCATTTATTTGTGATCTCTCCTTAATGTCACATCCCTCCTGGGAAGAATAAAACTGCCAGAGGTTGTTTTCCCATCAGGAAAGGGACACGGTAAGTAAGGATTTACATACTATACTTTACACAGTCAGTTTGGCTGAGTGACAAGCAGTAGGTGATTTCCTAGAATCCACCATTACATGGAAAAAAGAAGGGACCTGAACAGATATAGACATGCAGTGACATTTAGGAAGTGGAGAAAAGATCACGTGAGAGAGTGGTAATGGAAGGGAAGTGCCTCCCTTAGCAACGACAAGGACTGTTTATGAAACTGTCACCTGGACTAGGTTTTTTTACACATGCTGGAGACTCTTTCAAACAGCAGCAGCTATTCCTAAGTTTATGAAGTACAGAAGATTATAGGATAGGAGTGTAGGTCTTTTACATACAAATTTTTTACATACAAATAAATAATGTTCAAGCTCTTCTGTGAGGGGCTTAAACATGTAAGGTACCTCCAGAGTTAACTTCCCTGAGCTTCAGGGCAAACTCATAAGCCCTTTGAAGTAAGGATTAATTATCCAATCAATATATAATGCTTAGTTCTATACTTTGCTCAACAAAGCTAAGTAACTTGTCTGGTCATACAGTAAGGATTCCAAACAGACTTCTAATACCCTGCAAGAACCTCTCAAAGCCTCCACACAGACAAAATCCTATCTGTCCCAAGAAAGACACAGTCCCTTGAAGCAGCAGCACAAACACCTTGGTGTGGCTCTGGAAGTTTTCCAGTAGAGCCCAGACATTGTTAGAACCCGCAGAGCTTAGGGGTATGGAATCCTGCCAAGACATCTGTAGTAATTTACATCCTTCAGCTTCACAGAACTTATGAGGAAAGCCACTGTTGAGAGAGAGAGAGAGAGAGAGAGAGAATTTATAAAGTGAAACTTATAAAGACACTGTGAAAGTGGTTAGAATCAAAATGGGGCCACTTTTGTCAAATCCAACATCCGAATCATCATCATCATAAATGAAGCAAGGAGGAGATGAAGAAAGGGATCTCAGGTACACGTGACTGGTAACATGAACTATTATACAGGTCAATTGGAACCACACTGTCACACATAGACAACCACAATTTCACATAGAAAACACTTCTGCACACCACACATTCTCTCTCATATAATGGCACACCTAGAAGCCATAGATTATTACTATTAAAACTTCAGTACCAGGGATGGGATACCTTCCTGTGAGTTGTTGGCCAGGGAGGTTCCTGAGGTCCCCAGAACATTACAGGCCATTGCCAAGGTCCTTGGTTGCCCACCAGAAGAAGATGGTAAGACCCTATTGCTGAAGACCACATGTGCTTGGGCTGCAGGTCACTGAGAAATCAAGCTGGAGCTGAGCTGGAAACTTCCTCCCTGTTAACCAGCTGGGAAAAGCTATGGCTGCCTGCAGCCCTATGGGAGAGAGAAGTCATCAACAGTGGTAAATAGCAGTGGACCTTACAAGCCTTAAGACTGGCCAGCCAGACCAAATGTGCCAACTGGGGCAATAGTGGCACTTCTACTGTGGGGGAAACCAACTGCTCTCTAATTGGACTGGAAGCCCACTCCATGGGAAGGAATATATGCCTGGTACAGAAGATCTAGTCAAAAGCTTATGGTGGAGGAGGTCATGACCCCTATGGGGAGTAATACTTGCTACTGTCTGGCTAAATGTATACATTAAGCCCACCAAACTGCATTATAAGCATTTTTAAAAACATGAGCATATCCATAAAATGCTACTCTCACTCTTGTCTAGAGAAGTTTCTCTTTTTCAGATGGTGGTGACAACTGGAATAACCCAAAAGACACTATAGTGCTGAGAAGAAATGACAGTGGAGTGTTCAGCACTGGGACATCTCTATCACACCCCCTGAGGCTCAGGGTCTATTGTGGAAGAGGTGGTGGAAAGATTGTAAGAGCCAAAGGAAGGGTAGGACTGCTTACAATGCAAACTTCTAGACACAAAATGGCCTTGATATTCATGACTTCACAGAACCTGTTAATACCTACACATAATGGCAGGAAAAGATGATGACACTGAAACAAAATAGAGACTAATTGAGAGGGGGAAATGTTATAGGGAGGGTGTGGAGGGAACAATAATGGTTTATATTCTATAATCATGGAAGCTATCAATAAAAAGTTTTTAAAAAGAAAAGGAAACAGCTCTGCAAGGATGTCTGTTCATCATGAAGGAGAAGGTATGGCAGCAGGGTATTGAGGCATCTGTTCACATCTGTTAGCCTTGGACAGATGCGTGAACTGATGCCACCCTTCTTATTGATCCTTTTACCCAGGTATAATTGATTCAAAACAATCCTTTTTATTTAGCCTTTTAAAACCTCCCCTTGTCTCAATCTCTTTGAAAACACAATGTGAATTCCACACTGCAACACTTCTTGCTTCTTTCCTAAATCATGATTACTTTTTTTTAAAGTGACTGGTTCTTTATTTCAAAAAGACACTTGTATCAAAACAGTTGCACTATGGGGTTTTCTTTTCCAATTGGCCCCAAAGAACCCACAACAAAGGCAAGGACATTATAAGCCATTAAGCTGCAGGATGTACACCTAACAGGCCTCTTAGAAACCTCACCTACAAGCCACAACTTTTGTTAGAATGAAATTAAAAGACCCTAGTAGAGAAAGAGTTAACAGTTCTTCCAGAAAATGTTAGCTTAAGCTTCCAGCCCCAGTTCCTGTAACCTTGTGTCTGGTTCCCATAATCTTGCATCCTTGGTAAAAGCTAAGAATGTCCTGACTGATTACAAAAAAAAAATGTGCAAATGAATGCTTGCCTGTAACTTCCTGATAAAACTTGTTTGTTCTACTGTATAAAAAGCCTTGTTCAAATCTAATCAGGGCCCTTTGCTTCTGTTATGCTCAAGGACATGCATTGAGCCCTGGCATGCTTGGTTCTTTTTAATAAAACCCTTTGCAGTTGCATGGGAGATCATGGTGAGGGTCTTCTTTTGGGTCTGGGGTCTTACATCTTGGAGGTCCCACAAGATCCTGAGTGAGCCCCCTCACCAACTGAAGCTCAGCCATGACCCTCCTTGGGTAAGTTTGATTTTTTTCTGGTGCCTTTTGTTTTTCTTTCTCTCTGCTTGTGATCGCATAGCTTCTGGTTTTCTGGTGTTTGGCTGTGGGGCATGAGCCTCCAGCATAGCTTCTGGTTTTCTGGTGTTTATCAGCTGTGAGGCATGAGCCTCCACCATCATGGTTTCTGGTTTTATTTTTGTGTGGCTGTCAGCTGTGGGGCTTGAGCCTCTGCCGGCCATGGCTGGTAGACATGCCCGAGAGCCACAGGTCACAGCCCTGGAGGATGCTCCAGGAGCAAGACAAGAAGACTGATAGCATTCGTTGGACACTGCTTATCTGGGACAGTCGGAGACTGTCACATTTCTAGGATCAGAAAAGGTGAGAGAAAGACCACCATCCTCACCACTGAAGTGTAAATATGGCAGACGAAGAAAGGTACCTATTTGTCAGTAAGTCTTGTAATTTGTTTTTCGTTTTGTGTGTTCCTTGTCATATTTTTGTCTGAAATGGGACAGTCTATGTCCACTCCATTGACCTTGACCTTTGACCATTGGTCTGAGGTCAGGAGCCACGCTCATAATCTTTCTCTCATTATTAAGAAAGAGAAGTGGCGAACTTTCTGTTCAGCCGAGTGGCCAGCCCTGGGGATGAACTGGCCACCCAAAGGATCGTTTCACCTGACTCTCATTAGGAAGGTTAAGGACAAACTGTTTCAACCTGGGCAACTTGGCCATCCAGATCAACAGCCATATATACTGGTATGGCAAGATCTCTGTGAGAACCCCCCACCCTGGTTAAGACCTTTCCTACCCCTGGACCTAAATTTAGGTCCTCGTCCGATCCCAGCCACCATGCTTCCTCTCAAGATGCCAGAACCTAACAACTCAGACCCTTCTGCTCTCTTTCTCTCGGAAAAACCCACCCCTATTCTACCTGAGTCTCAGACAGATCTCATTTTCCTACACGACCCCCTCCTGCTCCCCAGCCCCCTGCAACTGGCCCAGCTGTGCAGCCCCCTGCAGCCCTGGATCCGGACCCCGTTCCTATGTCCCACCAAGAGGCTCTACCCCAGGCCCAAGGACCAGCCCTTGGACTCAGCACCCGGAGTCGCAGAGCACAGAGCCCCATAGAATCTTCTGGGGTTGCTGTCATACTGCCCCTGCGACCATATGGACCTATGATCGATGATGGCCAAGGATTGCAACCTCTTCAGTACTGGCTGTTCTCTTCATCCTGTACAACTAAAAAAATAATAACCCCCCTTTCTCGGATGACCCAATGCACCTGACTAATTTAATAGAATCTCTCATGTTTTCTCACCAGCCTACTTGGGATGATTGCCAACAATTGTTGGGAACCCTTCTTACTAGTGAAGAACGTGATCGGGTGCTCATAGAGGCCAGGAAGAATATTCCCGGCCAAAATGGGCGACTGACCGAACTCCAGAACATCATTGATGATAGATTCCCCTTGACCCGGCTGAATTGGGACCCCAACACACCTGAAGGTAGGGGGCATCTGTCCATCTATCGCCAGGCTCTAATGGCAGGTGTCCGTGCAGCCGCTCGAAGGCCCACTAATTTGGCCAAGGTAAGAGAAATTATATAGGGATCTACTGAATCCCGTTCAGTTTTCCTTGAGAGGCTCATGGAAGCATATTGGAGATACACGCCTTTTGACCCACAGTCAGAAGAACAGAAGGCATCGGTAGCAATGGCCTTCATAGAGCAGTTGGCCTTAGATATTAGACACAAGTTACAGCGCCTAGATGGGATTCAGGATATGTCCTTGAGGGATTTAATGAGAGAAGCAGAGAAGGTATATTATAAGAGAGAAACAGAGGAGGAGAAAGAAATAAGAAAAGAAAAAGAAAGGGAAAAAAGGGAAAGTCGCAGAGATTTGAAACGCGACAAAGCTTTAACAAAAATCCTGGCCACAGTGGTAGAGAATCCTAACCCCCCCCCCCAGAGGGAAATACTTAGGGAGGAATAGAAAGGCTAATGACCTGGGCCCTCGCAAACCGGTTCTCGATCCTGATCAATGTGCCTATTGTAAAGAAAAAGGGCATGGGGCAAAAAAATGCCCCAAGAAGAAAAACCGAGCAAAGCCTACTGTACTAGCCCTGAATGATGGCTAGGGGTGATGGGGCTCGGAACCCCTCCCCGAGCTCAGGGTAAAATTTGAGGTAGAGGGGCTCCTATAGACTTTGAAGTGGACATGGGTTCGGTTTACTCTGCCCTTCAAAAACCACTAGGTCCACTCTCAAATAAAAGGTCTCTTGTTCAAGGAGCAAATAGGGCTAGTTATCGCCCTTGGACGATGCAAAGAACCATGAACCGAGGAAAAGGACAAGTGCAGCATTCATTTCTGGTGATACCCGGCTGCCCATCACATTTGATGGGTTGAGATCTATCGACTAAATTAGGAGCCCAAATAACCTTCCACCTACATGATCCTGAAAACCTGACAGTCAAATTTTTGAACCCTATGGTGGATGATTCCTCCATAGCAGAGTTGACTTTAAGTATAGAGGAAGAATATAAATTATTTGAAAGAAGTTGGGCGGAGACAGAGGGGAATATAAAAGCCTGGATCTCAGAATTTCCTGATGTATGGGCCGAAACAGCAGGACTGGGCCCAGCAGTCCACCAGCCTCCAGTAATAGTGACTCTTAAGCCGACTGCCACCCCCATCCGAATCAAACAGTACCCTATGAGCAAGGAGGCAAAGGAAGGCATCAGGCCCCATATAAGGAGACTTTTGCAGCAGGGAGTCCTATTGCCCTGCCAGTCAGCCTGGAACACACCCTTACTGCCAGTCAAAAAGCCGGGAACTGGGGACTACCGGCCGGTGCAGGACTTACGAGAAATAAATAACAGGGTACTGGAAATACATCCTATGGTGCCCAATCCATACAATTTGCTGAGCACCCTGGGTCCTGATAAGACTTAGTACACTGTGCTAGACTTAAAGGATGCTTTCTTCTGCCTCAGACTGCATCCCACTAGTCAATCTCTATTTGCATTTGAATGGACTGATCCTGAGGCTGGGATCTCAGGACAATTAACCTGGACCCACTTACAAGGATTTAAAAATTCCCCTACCATCTTCGATGAGGCCCTACATCAGGATTTAAGATCATTTAGGACGCAGCACCCAGAAGTTACTCTTCTTCAATATGTAGATGATTTATTAGCAGCTTCCAGTAAACAAGAATGTGAAAAGGGAACCCGCTCCTTATTGACTGAATTAACAAAATTGGGTTATAGGGCCTCCACAGAAAAGGCACAATTATGTGAGAAGTGACTTTTCTAGGGTACTCCATCAAGGATGGAAAATGGTGGCTGACAGAGGCCAGAAAGAAAACTGTGACTCAAATCCCGGTCCCCACCTCCAGAAAGCAACTCCGCGAGTTCTTGGGGATTGCTGGGTTTTGTCGGCTGTGGATTCCAGGGTTTGCAACCCTGACTGCTCCTCTGACTCCCCTAACCAAAGGGGATACAGAATTCTTGTGGGGCCCAGAACAACAACAGGCCTTTGACAATGTTAAACGAGCTCTCTTCTCAGCTCCAGCACTGGCACTCCCAGATATAAACCTTTCACTCTGTACGTGGAAGAATGAAATGGGGTGGCTAGGGGAGTCCTGACTCAGGACCTGGGACCATGGAGAAGGCCTATGGCCTATCTGTCAAAGCGCCTGGACTCAGTAGCTAGCGGGTGGCCCTGCTGTTTAAAAGCCATAGCAGCCACAGCTCTGTTGGTCAAGGATGCTGACAAACTCACTTTGGGACAAAAATTAACTCTTGTGGCTCCTCGTTCTCTGGAAAGTGTAATCAGGCAACCCCCGGATAGATGGTTGTCAAATGCTCGTATCACTCACTATCAGAACATCTTATTAGACAAAGACTGAGTAACGTTTGGAAACCCCGCAACCCTGCTCCCCAAAGAAACGGAAGAACCAGTACTGCACACCTCCCAGGACGTACTAGCAGAAGAAACAGGGATCCACAATGATCTGAAGGACAGACCATTAATCAATCCTGAAGTGACCTGGTTCACAGATGGCAGTAGTTTCGTTCTGGAAGGTAAGCGGTATGCGGGGGCAGCAATGGTGAGTGAAAATGACCTCATTTAGTCAAAAGGTTTACCTGAGGGCACTTCGGCCCAGAGTGCTGAACTCATAGCCCTCACAAAGGCCTTAGAGCTGGCAGAAGGAAAAAGAGCTACCATTTACACAGACAGCCGCTATGCTTTTGCTACAGCCCATGTTCATGGGGCAATCTATCAACAAAGGGGACTGCTTACTTCGGCAGGGAAAGAAATTTTTTAAAAAGCTGAAATACTTAAGTTGTTGGCAGCTGTTATGCTGCCTACTGAATTGGCCATTGTGCATTGCCCCGGCCATCAGAGGGGGATGGACTCTGTAGCAACAGGGAATCGTCAGACGGATGAAGAAGCCCAAGCAGTTGCTCTAAGAGACTCAAGTCCTCAGGCATTATTGCTTGAGGAACAGGCTGCTGACCTTCCTGTTGATAGTGCAGAAAGCCCTGATAACCCAAACCTCGATAAACAATCTGTCGAAACACATCTTCGACAGATCCATCAGTTCACTCACCTAGGGGCGAGAAAGATGCAAGAGCTGTTAAAAGGACAATCATCTTGCCTGGTGCCTGCAGAAATCAGGCAGATAGCTAAACAAATAGTAACTTCCTGCAGGGCCTGCCAGATGGTGAATGCTTACCCATCCAAGGTCCTGGGAGGAAAGAGACTCAGAGGGGACCAGCCTGGGCAATATTGGGAGGTGGATTTTACTGAAATATGACCAGCCAAATATGGACTTAGATACCACCTAGTGTTTGTAGATACTTTCTCAGGATGGACAGAGGCCTACCCCATGAAGAAAGAAATCGCCTCTACGGTGGTGAAGAAAATTTTAGAAGAGATCTTTCCACGCTTTGGACTTCCTCAGGTACTAGGGTCTGATAACGGACCAGCATTTGTGGCCCAGGTAAGTCAGGGATTGGCCAGGACACTGGGGGTTAATTGGAAACTACATTGTGCATATCGACCCCAAAGCTCAGGACAGGTAGAAAGGATGACTAGAACAATTAAGGAGACTTTAACTGACTACGGAGACTGGCATAAAAGATTGGACCATGCTCCTACCTTATGCTTTATTCTGGGCTCAAAACACCCCATCTTCCTCTCTTCTTAACCTTACTCCCTTTGAAATCCTGTAACAGGCACCACCACCCATTCGGAAACTAACTCTCACCCCTTTGCATGCCAGGCAGAAAGCTTTGGAGACAATTCAGCAGTCTATCTGGAAGCAGTTGACAGCGGCCTATCAGCCTGGAGAGACTCGAGTTCCCCATCACTCCCAGGTGGGAGACTCCATCTACGTGCGGCGACACCAGACGCATAGCCTGGAACCGCGGTGGAAAGGACCTTACTTGGTGCTTCTGACCACTCCAACTGCAGTGACGATAGATGGCATCACCCCTTGGATCCACGCATCCCACCTCAAACCTGCACCTCCACCTGAACCAGAATGGAAACTGGAAAAGACTTCAAGCTACGTGTTCGTCGCCTTAACTCTGGTACTCTGCTAAACCCCAATTTACTCTGGGCTAGGCCCACCTCCCAGCACAAACCCATACCTTACCCTCTTTGGCTGCCCATGTGAGTGGAGGGGGGACACTGGGAAAACCCTCCCCTTAGCTACACCCACTCTGTTGATTGTAATCATTTTGTCGTATACCTTAGAGCTGAAGTTGATAATCAAGGAGGAGGAATATGTTTGGCATTGAATGAGAAATACTGCTTTTACGCTAACAAGTCAGGAATCGTGAGAGAAAAAACAAAAAGCCTCCAGGAAGACCTGGAAAGGAGAAGGAAAGAACTTCTAGACAATCCCCTATGGTCCAGCTTCCATGGACTATTGCCTTACCTCTTACCTTTGCTAGGGCCACTCTTAGCACTGCTCATGGTAGTCACAGTAGGACCCTGTATGATAAACAGAGGACTCACTTTTCTAAGAAAGCAAATGGGGGAAATTAAGCTAATGGTAATTAGACAGCAATATACCACCATCCGTAGGACAGAAGATCTCTAGGATTAGAGATGACCCAAAGGAGGAGGGAATGTTAGAATTAAAAGTAGTAGAGAAAGAGTTAACAGTTCTTTCAGAAAATGTTAGCTTAAGCTTCCAGCCCCAGTTCCTGTAACCTTGTGTCTGGTTCCCATAATCTTGCATCCTTGGTAAAAGCTAAGAATGTCCTGACTGACTACAAAAAAAATGTGCAAATGAATGCTTGCCTGTAACTTCCTGATAAGACTTGTTTGTTCTACTGTTTAAAAGCCTTGTTCAAATCTATTAGGGCCCTTTGCCTCTGTTCTGCTCAAGGACACACATTAAGCCCCGGCATGCTTGGTTCTTTTTAATAAAACCCTTTGTAGTTACATGGAAGATCATAGTGAGGGTCTTCTTTTGGATCTGGGGTCTTACACTTTGACTGCATACCACCTGCCCACAAACTGCAGTTCTCACAGGCAGATGGGGTTGTCAAGGCACCCCAACCATCCCAAAACAAAGTTTTAAAATACTATAAAATTTTCAATGTTTTGTACATAAGCGTTCAAGATTTCTCCAGCGCTGACTGATGCAAAGCAGAAATGAGACCATGAGATGGCAACTTCAAGGCAGAGGCTCAGGCTTAGACAATGGAAGTGAGTTTCCTATGCTAAGTCAGTGGCACGAACATGATTTTCTTTCTCAGAGGAGGCAAGCGAGCACTAAGTGGTCACCTCAGCATCAGAGAGCACATGGTCCATCCTGTGAACAGGTGGGAATGGGTAGAGATGAAGCAAATTTGATCATAGGGCTAGAGTTGAGTGGAGCACTTGCTCAACATGCATAAAAGCCCAGGACTGGATGCCTACCCTTGGGGAGGAGGAGAGTAATTTGTTAATGTCTAATAAAAACAGTAAAAAATAAAAACCAAGTTGCTAAAAGACATGTAAAGCTGAGTGCCAACACGGCACAGTATTGGCTTTTTGTTTTTGGCAAACATCCTAAAATGCGGAGTTTGGCTGGTACTTTGTACAGAGCAATGAGGTTCCATTGTGCAGTCTTTGCCTGGGTTATTGGCTCTTAGCGAGGCAGGACCTCATCCATGGAGGGGGCATTAGTCTGAAAAAGTTACCTTCTAGACGTGAAAAGGAATGATTAGATTGCTGGTTCAGAGATGTGGAATTACTTGGAATGTTTGACAAAAGTTACACAATGTGTCCATCCCAGCCAGCATGCTTTACAGACACTGCATTTTGCTCATTCCCTTACATGTTCCTGAAGGTGCTCAGCCTCCACCCAGCTGGGCACTTTGGGAAGAGGCAGAGTTTGGTAAAAAAAAAAATAATAATAAAAAAAAATTAAAGACATGAGGGTAGAAGGGGCAGCGGCAAAAGAAGAAAGCAGCCTTCCCGTTAAAGATCAGCCCTCAATTTCAAGGTCATCTTAGGCAAGCTGGCCTCTGCAGAGTCAGGGGCAGGGAAGGAGCAGCCAGGGGCAGGGAAGGAGAAGCGCAGGGCGGGGCAGGACTGGACTGGGAACTCTACATCTCCTTCAGGTCCAGCAGAGTCTGGTCCAGCATCCTTTGTGTACAGAGGTGTTCCTCTTTGGTGCATTTCAGCTTATCTTCCAAGTCATCAATTGTCTTTTCCAGTTTGGCTACTGATCTCTCAGCAAACTCAGCACGAGTCTCTGCCTCCTTGAGCTTGTCAGTGAGAATCTTGATCTCCTCCTCGTACTTGTCTTCTTTCTGAGAGTACTTTTCTTCAGCTGCACTCAGACACTTCAGGTTCTGGTCCATCAGTCTCATCTTCTCATCCATCTCTCTGCAACGGGACTCCGCCAGCTCAGCCCGTTCCAAGTCACCTTCTATAATCACCGATTTACGAGCCACCTCTCCGGACTTCCTGTCTGCCTCCTCTGCAATGCGCTCGGCTTCTTTGAGCTGGATTCCTTGGAGCTCCATCTTCCCCTCATCTTTCAGGGCCCGGTTGTCAATAACCTTCATTCCTCTCTCGCCCTCAACAGCTGCCTTTTCGGCCTCCTCCAGTTTCCGCAGGGCAGTAGCCAGGCGCTCCTGAGCTCGGCCCAGCTCCTCTTCAATCAGCTGGATCCTCCGGTTCAAGGAGGCCACCTCGGCCTCAGCCCGCTCGCGGGCCCGCCTCTCCGCCTCCACGACGCGCTGCAGGCGCTCCGCCCGCTCCTCGGCGTCGTCCGCCTGCTGCTGCAGCGCCTGGATCTTGCGCTTCACCGCCTCGATGGTGGTGCCCCTGGCCATAGTGCCCGCCAGCTGCTCCCCGACCAGCCAACGGACGCACGCACGCACGCACGCACGCACGCTCGCTTGCTCGGCAGCTCCTCCCTCCCTCCCTACTTCCGCCGGAAGTGGCCCGCCCGCCAACAGGGAGGGAAGTGACAGCAGCGGCCCGCCGAGCGGCTGCTGCCTGGCGGGAAGGCCACCTCTCCCTGTCGCCAGGATGATTATTCTTTAAAAAATATATATTTATTTATTTATTTGCAAGAAGAGACAGGCAGAGAGAGAGAAGAGAGACCGGCGAGAGAGAGAAGAGAGAGAGAAAGACAGGCGAGAGAGAAGAGGAGAGAGAGAGAGAGAGAGAATGGATGTGCCAGTCTAGCCACTGCAGACAAGCTCCAGGTGCATGTACCACTTCGTGCATCTGGCTTTACATGGGAGCTGGGGAATTAAACCAGGGGTCTTCAGGCTTTGCAGGCAAGTGCCTTAACTGCTGACCCATCTCTCCAGCCTATGATTATTTACAACATTCGCTCTCATGCCCGACTCCCTCCATTTTTTTAACTTATTGCTTTTGATAAGATACCTACTCCCTCACATTTGCATGCTTGTTTGTGTGAGAATTAAACCATGTTTCTGCAGGTGTCCAAGGAAGTGGCATGATAGTAGCCCCAGAGCAGATGAGACACAGTGCCATGGAGGCGAGGAACGACAGAGTCACTTCTTGAGAAGCTAGGAACTGTAGCAGTGGCTACAGTTCTGCCCATCTGCACACAGTCGTCATCCCTGGGTGGCTGTTGTACAGAAAGTGACCTTGAGGCAAGGACCTGGAATACGTGACTACTCAACACAGTCTGAGGCTGCTCTTTCAGAATTCACCCACGGAAAGACATTGACCTCTACATGATATTTCTTCCTTCTTCCTTCCTGATCCCACAGCCCACGACTTTCTTTTCTGTTCTCCCTCCCCCATCACTTCTTTCTTCCTTCAACAAAAATTTAATGAATATTTACAATGTGTCAAAGATTACCTTCCTTGTTGCTGGGATAAATTTACTGACAAAAATAGGTTTCAGGGAAGAAAGATGTATTTGGGCTTACAGATAAAAAGGTCCATGGCAGAGGAGAAGGCAAGGCAGCAGGGGATTGAGGCAGTGTTCACATCTCGTCAACCTTGAAGCAGCAGAGTGACGAAAGCTTGTGCTCAGCCGGTATCACAGTTATTTCACATAAAGCACCTGACCAAAAGCAGCAGATGAAAGATTTTATTTGGCTTACAGTCTCCAGGGGGAAGCTTTGTGATGGCAGGAGAAAGCTGGACTCACCACAACAGGTGGAAAACAGCAGCAGGAGACTGAGCCAAGCTCTCACAAGAGAGAGCTGGTTATGACACCCCTAAGCCTGTCCCCAGTAGCAGACCTCCTCTAGCAAGGCTCCACTTCCAAAACTGCCACCAGCTGGGGACCAAGCATTCAGAACACAGGAGTTTATGGAGGATATCTGATTCAGATAACCACAGCTAGCTTTCTCTTTTCTTTCTCATCCAGTACTGCAGCCAATGGAATGGTGCTGACCACAGTTCAGGTGGGTCATCCTATCTCAATTTCTGATCAAAATAATCCCTCAAGACATACCCAGACTAACTTCATCTGGATAATCCCTCATAGGTATGCCTTGAGGCTCACATCCTAGGTGAATCTAGGTCTTGTCAAATTGATAAGTCTTTGAAGTCTTCAAGAAATCTTTTTTCCTTTTCATTTTCAAGGTTGGGACTCACTCTAGTTCCAGGCTGACCTCAGACTCACAGCGATCCTCCAACCTCAGCCCTCCAAAGTGCTGGGATTAAAGGAGTGTACCACCATGCCCAGTAAGAAATTAAAAAAAACTAAACATAAATCTTTCCTTCAAGAAGCAAGTTGAGGAGGATCCAGCTAGTAAATAAAAAAGTTCCAATACAGCAAACTCTAGTAAAGAGTATGGGTAGACAAGAAAAGGGAGAAGAAAGATTTGACACAAGGAAGTAACCTTTCATCTGAGGCTGTAAGGCTTACAAGAACAATAATAGCAGATTACTTTCAAGGTGTTTACTAAATGCCAAGCAATGTTCTAAGGTCTTCATAGTACACTTATATACCACATAGCAATGTTTCCATTAACAATGTTTTATATATATATATATATATACATATATATATATAATCAGTTTTTCAAAGTAAGATCTCACAATAGCCCATTAATAAGGACCCAAATCTGGAGGCACTGGAAAGCAAAAGGTTATACTTTAAGGTTACACTGGACAGACAGCCTGACTCCAGATAAACCTTTCCAAAAGCCTATTTTCTGGCCATGTAAACAGGTACAAATAATAGCCAAAAACTATGGATAGAGTAGCTTAGGACCAAGTTTTGGGTCCCAAACCTGTGGATCCCAGTCTTCCCAGTACAAGTTTTGCCATCCCAGTGGTAAGAGTGAAAACGCAAGACCAGGGCCTCCAAGGTGAGGAAATACCCAAGTCATACTGGTGTCAAGGTGGCCTAACACTGGCAGATTCTCCATTCTATATTCTGGCCATGGGAATGGGTACCTGAGAGAGATATCTCTTCAGGAGGTAGCTGAAGCTCTACTAGAGGCATCTAGATAGAGTAGCAAGGCTAGTATTTCTCTCAATTGCCCTACAGATTGAAATATTCACCTCCCAAGTTCTACAAGGGACTCCTCTTGCCTGTCTGCTAAAAC
>PVHP010037764.1:0-17184 GCA_004024765.1 Zapus hudsonius
GAGAGAGGAGAGAGGAGAAAGATGACAGAGAAAGAGAGGGAGAGACTCTTTTGGTACCTTATCCTCAATAGCAGTTAGCTTCTTGGATTTTTTCTTCTGATTTTTCACTGGTTTCACATGCATCTATAATAATTCTGCTAGGTTTTTCTATTCTTGCAACTCAAGAACTGAGATCATGGTTTACTTCTGTGCTTTTAGATTTGCCTGAATGGTTACCGTGCTTGCCTTGCAGAAGTAAGCAAATAACAAAAGGGGAGGGAAATAGACACAAACTGGGTTTGGGGACACCAGGCTTCTTATCCACATTCTATCCAAATGGAAACCTCTCGTTCTACTGCCTTTGCTTAATAACTTCTGTCTTTGAAAACTGTTCTCCCTTGTCAATCAGTGGCCATGGGTCAGATAGATCAAAATCCCTAGAGTGTCTGCCACTAATGAAGACTCCCATGAGAGGATGGCTGGATCATGGACCAGCCCCTCTCATGGCTTGACTTCTTTAAACATCTCATTGCTAAACTTTGGGGAGCTCAATTTCCCAGATTAATACATTCTCAAGATTCAAGGGCTCACGAGCCCTGTTTTTTCTGTAACCTAAACTGGCATAACCCTCTTAATTGGATTGAATTTATGAAATGTCTTATGGCTTGTCCTCCTCCATTTCCTACCCAGATCCCCAGGAAGCAGGTATTTTCAGATCATGACATTTCCTTGGCTTGTTCCATTAGGCATATGGCATCCCAAGGCCCTATTCCTATAATGACTATAATAAGCTATTACTCTTAGTCATAGACAGAACTTCTCCCGCAGTTCTCACTCAACACATATGCCAGCACCTTTTGGAAGAAGCTCATTGACAGAGTGAGGGGGCAAGTTCTCCAACTAGGGCATGAGCAAAATCCACCCTGCATCCAGGAGACCATGAGGAGAAGGAGGTCATAGATTATAGAGAAATATCATCTAAAGCCCAGGGAAGCAAACGAAGCATCATACAGCATCCACTCAAGCCGTAGCTGAAGATGTTCAGTATCCAAGGAGAGATGCTGCAGGGGTACACTCCAGGAATCCACACATCCACCCTGCTCCTCCTTCTCCAGTGGGAGGTAAGGACTATCATTCTCCATTTCCTTCTTTCTTCTCCCCTGCAGGTCACCATGGGCTGAGAGCTGCTCCCCCCAACACACACACACACCCGAACCCTTATATCCATTGGCAAAAGTTTGACCCAAACAACCGCAGGAATAAAAGCATATTATATTTTACTGTAACACTGCTTGGTCCTAATACCAGCTTGGGGGTGGAGAGAGATGTTTCTGGAATGGCAGCCTCTACTATAATATCACTCTTCAGTTAGATCTTTTATAAAGAATAAAAATGGTCTGAAATTCCCTCTGTCTAAACTTTATGGTTTAAGAGACCCCAGTCTCTGCAAAAGAAATGGGGAAAAAACATCTTAGATGATTCCCTCCTTTGTCCGCATGCCTACTGTCCCCCTAATTCTTCATCAACCCAAAGACTAAGGCAAGTCAGCAGATAATATCTGAGGCCTGTGAGAGATTTCCACACTTTTCTGTAACATACCTACTTGATGTTTCCACAAATGTATTTTAAAGTGTCTTGATTTATTTTTATTTTGTGTGTATGTGTATGATGTGTGTGTGTGTGTGTGTGTGTGTGTGTGTGTGTGTGTGTGTGTGTGTGTGTGCCACAGTATGCAAGTGGAGGTCAGAAAACAACTTTTGGGTGTCACTCTTCAACTTCCACCTTAGTTTGAGATAAAAATCTCTTGCTGTTCACCAGCCTGACTGGCCCATAAGCTTCCAGGGTATTCTTCTGTTTCTACTCCTTTCTTCCTTGTAGCTATGCTGGGATTACAGGTGCCTACTATGGTACCTGGTTTTCCATAAGTACTGAGAATCTGAGTTTAGGTACTCACTGCACAATGAGTCCACTGTTCACTAAGTCACCTCCCCAAGGTGTCTTTGTTTATATAATTTTTGTTCTGCTACTATAGAAGGAACTTCATAAATAAAATTTGTAGTGGTTTAAGTGTGAAATGTCCCTCAGTTTCATGTGTTAGTAATTAAACCTCATACTTGATTCCCCTGCTGATGGAGCCTTTGGGAGGTGGAGCCTTATGGGAGGAGGTTTATCACTAGGTTGAGGACTTTGGAATTTTATAATCTAGCCCCCTTTCCTAGTCCTAACACAGTTCACTCTTGCTGCTTCCTCCCTGCCACTTATATGTGATAATGTGAACCAGCTTCCTGCACATGCCATAATGAGGTTTCCCCTCCAAATTTTAGGCCAAAGTGGGCCTTCTTCCATCAGCTGTTTCTGTTAGGTGTCGTGTCCCAGTAACAAGAAGGTAACTGCTACAAACACTAAAACCAGTTACTGTAGACAACACTTGGGTACCATTAGCCAGTCTCCAGGGAATAATGTGGGGGAGAGCTGAAACATTGCAATCAGATAAGCAATGGAGACTCTACAAAACTGGAGGCACGGTGGAGGTGGGGGGGAGAAGCAGCAGCAGTAGCAGAAAGGAGAGTCAGAAAAATCATCTCCACTTAATGCTTGGTGATCAGCACTGGCAATTGACAGAGCAGAAGGAGATGCCATTTTTGAAAGGACTTCTGCTGCCGGGGCAGCTCAACAGCCTGAGACCATCTGTGAATCACACTCTTGTGAAAGTCAGACCATGTGTCCCGGGACTGTTGATCAAAACCTGATGAACACAATCCTGCAAGACTGCTGAGAGGAATCATTGTAACAAATGTGCTCAGCCTTCAGAGAGCTGAAAATCTGGTGGGGTCAGGCTACAACAGAACGTCCACAGGGGTTCCAGTCCAAGCGACACTTAAGACAGAGGCAATAGCTATACAACCTGAGGCCTTATGAGATTCACAGAGGAACAGAAAGGTCTGAACCTGCCTCTGAAACACTACTGACACGGATAGCATTGGTGACCCCAAAATACAAAGGAAGACTCAGAAGGAAGAATGAAACCAACCATTCCAAAGGAAGTCCTAGCAGAGGAGACAGCATTCCAGGAGCTGGGGAAGGAACAGATAGTTCTGAGAGAGCCAACAATTCATGGCAGTCAGAACTGCCCAGCTCTCTCCTTCTCTCTTCAGCATCCATTGTCATTGTAACGGGCCACCAGAGCGGCGCTGCTCTGCTCTCAGCCTTCATTGCCTCTCTTTTGGTTTTGTTTTTATTGGTTTTGTTTATCGTTTCTTTCTTGTTCTCCACACTCTTTCATTTACTTTATTCACTCTCAAAGAATATAGTTTGGCCTGGTTTGCAGGATCTCCGTGCCTCAGCCTCCTGAGAGACAGGACTATTCTGCATTATCAGATAGCCTTTCTCTCTCTCTCTCTCTCTCTCTCTCTCTTTCTCTCTCTCTCCCTTTCATATATATACTCAAAATCTCTCAGTCTCCCACCACTTTTTTGTCCTTAAGTTCCCCCTTCTGCTAATATTCTCTTTCGCCACATCTTCCCAATACCAATCGTTAGTCTTACTATGTTCTTAGTATCTTTGCTTTCTACTCATACCCACAATAACCTATTTATTAATGTATGCAAAACCACCAGTGTTACTGTGCTCTCCAAAATACTTAGAACTGAAGGCACAGTTGTTTTCCAGTGTATTCTTACTCTGTTTCAACAGTGGGT
This sequence comes from Zapus hudsonius, assembly GCA_004024765.1. NCBI lineage: Eukaryota > Metazoa > Chordata > Mammalia > Rodentia > Dipodidae > Zapus > Zapus hudsonius. Next base: position 3,678 of record PVHP010037764.1, read on the forward strand.
CTAGCCCTAGATAGTGATATTGTTACAGACAGTCTTCTACTCACAGTGGAGTGTTGTGTGAGAGCTAAGTGCCCTGAGTGCAAGTCTAAAGACACCTCAACCCTACTACAATTTAGCTCCCCCCAGAAACATTGCAAATAAGTACTTCCACTTCAGAAAGGTGATTTTTTAAAAAATTAGAACCAATGATCTAATTAATGCCTAATGCACAGGTCCAAGTGCAGAAATACAAGTAATAAGCAAAATAAGACCACTTTGCCTCCTCTAAAGCTTATACATGCCACAGTAATGAGCTCTGATGAAAAAAGACTTAGACAAAGAATTCCAGACAAGGAATTCAAAAGAATGATGATAAATATGTTCAAGGAAATGAGAGAATTTTGAGAGGACACAGTCATCTCAGTGAGATGATGAAGGCAATGGAAGTTACAAAAATGAAATTCAATAGAAATAGAAATAGAAAAGAAGCACAAACTGAAATGGTGCTGGAAATGAAAAATACAATAAGCCAAATATGAAGTTCAATGGAAATGCTCACCAATGGATCTAATGCTGGGGAAAATGGAATATGGTGGTTTCAAGAGGAATTAATCAACAAAAAATAGAAGAATTAATCAACAAAATTTTGTGTGTGTAGTACTGTGGTTTGGTGTGTATGTGTTTATGTGTGAGCATGTGCATATGCAAATATGTGTGCAAATGTGCACAACTTGTGTGCAGAGGACGACCAGAGGAGAACAATGGGAGTGTCCCTTCCATAGTTCATCCATGAATTTCTTTGAGACAGTCTGTCGTGGATTCTAGAACTTGCCATTTTTCATGAGCCTGAGCAATTCTCCAGTCACTACTCTCCACAGATCTGATTACCCTGAGTTTGATTCCTCAGCACCCATGTAAACAGGTGGGAGTAGCCACAAAGTCCAGTCCTGTGGGGAATGGAGACTGGAGAATCACAGGGCCTTACTGGTCAGCTAGTAGGACCAAAAATAGCAGCTCTAGGTTCAGTGAGAGACTTCATCCTAAAGAATAACATGGATGACCAACAGAGAAGGACATCTGACATTCTGTGGCTTTTCTCATGTTCACATGGGGAGCATGCTTCGGCGCAAACACACATGCATACAACACATGCCACGCCACACATACACTCACCACCACCACTCATACCACACACATGTGTAAAACTAAATCTCCCAACTAAAAGAAGCCCAGGTCCAGATGGTTTCACTGAAGAATTCTAACAGATCTTGAAAGAAGAACTAAGACCAATGCTCATATGATTCCATAAATAAGAAAGGGAATCAACATCTCCAGATGTTTTCTATGAAGTCAATACTACTGTGATAACAAAAATCACATAAAGGCACAAAAAGAGAAAATGATAAACCAATCTCCCTGATGAACATAGAAGCAAAAATTGTCGATAAAATTCTTGCAAACAAAATTCAATAACACATCAAGGGACTATTCACCACAATCAAGTGAGCTTCATTCCAGAAATGTAGGGATGGTTCCACATGCATGAATCAATAAATGTAATTCATCATATCAATAGACTTATGCACAGAAATTGCAAGATGATCTCAACAGATGGAGAAAAGGTCTTTGACAAACTCTAACAACTGTTCATGATTAAAGCCCTGGAGAGACTATAGATGAAAGTTAAACAGCTCAGCATAATAAAGGCCATGTACAAAAAAGCCTACAGTCCACAAGCTAAATGGAGAAAAAAAAAACCTTAAAACATTCCCATTCACATCAGCAACAAGGCAAAGGTGTCCATTCTTTCCATTCCTATTCAACGTAGTGTTTGGAATCTTTTCTAGAGCAATAAAAGATGAGGAAACAGCAAAAGAGGAAAAAGCAGGAAATGGTAAAGTTAAAGCATCCTTATTTGAAGATGATATGATTCTATACATAAGAGATACTACTGACTTCACCAGAAAACCTTTAGAGCTGATAAAAAAAAACACTTTTAGCAAAGTTGCAGGATTCAAAAGTAACAGCAAAATCTCATCAGCTTTCTTAAATACCAATGACAAATGTATTGAGAAAGAAATTGGGGAAACAATCTCATTCACAATAACTTCAACAACAACAAAAACTTTTATCAAATAAACTTAACCAAGCAAACAAAAGATTTCTATAATGAAAACTTTAAGTCACTGAAGAAAGAAATTGAACATACTAGAAGAAGGAAAGACCTCCCATACTCAAGAACTGGAAGAATTGATATTGTGAAAATGACTATCTTACTGAGAGTCAAGATATAAAATTAAATTAAAGCAACCTGCAGGTTTAATACTATCTTAATCAAAATTCCTGGACCGTATTTTTTTGCTAAAATAAATAGAAAAGGCAATCCTAAACTTCAAATGGAGTCACAAAAGATTTCAGCTACTCAAAGTAATCTTGAGCAAAAAGAATACTGCTAAGATGTATCACCATACTTGAGTTCAAGTTATACTACAGAGCCATAGTAGTAAAAACAGCATGGTGCTTGCACAAAACATGTAAATCAATAGAATAAAACTGAGGACATAGATATCTACTTGACTTTTGACAAAGATGCTGTAGTGGTTTTAATGTGTGGCCCCATAGACTCAGGCTTAAATCTTGAGTCTCCAGTAGGCAGAGCCCTACTGGGGAAGAGGTATGTGATTTGGGGTGGATCTTGAGTCCAGCTCTAAGGTGTGTGGAGAGCAGTTGGATGGAGCTCTGGATGTTTTTTTGTGTTGGCTGCTTGTTGTGGTTTTCTCTCTGCTGTGATCTATGGAAATGAGCCAACTTCTTTCACCACTGATGATGTTGCCCCTGGGATTTGTAAGCCTGAAATAAACCATTCCCTCTCATATGCTGAGTCTGCTTGGATGTTTGCCCCAGCAACACAAAGCTGACCTCAACAGATATTAAAAATACACACTAAAAAGAAGATAATTGCAGGGCATGGTGGTGCACATCTCTAATCCCAGTGCTCAGGAGGCCAAGGTAGGAGAATTGGTATGAGTTTGAGGCCACCCTGAGTTTATGGGAGGATAAGGTTTATTTTGACTCATAGTTTTGGGGGGAAGTTTCACTGTGGTGGAGAAAGTATGCCAGAACAGGCAGCTAGGGCATCGCATCTTGTCACAGCAGTAGAAAGGGACAGTCAGAGTGAACTAGTTCTGAACATCCAGTGAGCTGGACTAATACGCCTTAAAATTTGCTCTCAACAACACGCCTCCTCCAGCAAGGTTCCACCTCGCAAAGGCACACAACCTTCCCAAATTTCCACCAGCTGGGGACCAAGTATTCAAAACATACGAGGCTATAAAAGGAATTGTACATTCAAACCACCTACTAAAGGAAACTGCCAATCAAGTGAAGAGGCAGACCCAGAAAGGAAGGAAATCTTTACCAACTATATTTCTGACAGAGGATTGATACTTAGAATATTCAAAATGCTCAACTAAAAAAAAATCAAAAATGGGCTATGGAGCTAAACTGAGTTCTCAGAAGAAGAAACACAAATGACTAATGTATTTTTTTAATGTTCAACATCTTTAGCCATCAGGAAAGCTGCTTTGAGGTTCCATTTCACCTTCAAGAATAGCTCTGAGAGGGTAGCAAGTCTTTCACCTGACAACCCAGCTACCTGAGGGCACAGAGACTTCCCACCTGGGAATGCAGCTTGCTGAGGACCAGGAACCTTAATCTGGGAAGCCAGCTTTAAGGATTCTGCTTATATTTTTCAGAAGGCAGTGAGAACCATGGACAACCCAATTCCATCAACAGGACATGAGATGATGGCTGACACCCAGGCAGGAGATGAAGCACCCCTAACTTATCATCTAGGGCCCAAACGAAACGTTTGAAGTAGCAGCAAGATGAGCAAGAGCACTATATCCCCAGCAACTCAGATAATGGAGACAGACACTGAGGATACCCAACACAGTCCGAAGCAGAAATCCAAACACTCTTAAGATCTCAACAGTAAAGCAGACTTAAAACTCACCCTCCATAACTCAGGGAACTTTGCAGAAGAGGGCGTGAAAAGATTGTAAGATCATGGTCGGGGAGAATATCAACAACACACAAAGAAAAAAAACTGGCTTTTTTATGAATTATATAATTCATAACCCTATCCCATGAACCAGTCCAACAACCCCACTGAGGAGGGCCTCCACTGCGTTGGGGACAGGGAGGAGGGAAATGAGGGAACTACCACAGACTTGCTCATAGTGTATCTAATTATAAACAATAAATATGTTTAAAAATACTACTTCAAGGAAAGAAGAGAAAATAAGTTATGGACATTTGACAGAGTTTTTTGCCCTTTGTATTCATGGTATTTGAATTATACGCACCTCACTAAAATAAAAATCTTGAACCAAAAAAAAAAAAAAAAAGAATAGTTATCATCCATCAACAAAACAAAGGAATCCTAGAGAGTAGATGAAGAAAATAGAACCCTTACTCACTGTTGGTACGAGTATAAACTGGTGAAGCCATTATGAAAATAACTATGAATGTTTCTCAAAAAAAGCTAAGAATAAAATTACCAGTATGATCTATTTACCTCATTCCTGGGCGTATACCTCATGGGCCCCATATTTTACAGTAGAGGCAATTACTTGCATATCAGTGTTCATTGCTGTCTCTTTGTATTGACTAGGAAATGGAACCAGCCTAGGTGTCCAGCAACTGATGAATGGTTAATGAAAATGTGATACATACACATAATGGAATTTTATTTCAATTGTCAAGGAAAATGAAATGAAATTTACAAAAACATGGCCAGATCTGCACAACAGTATACTAAGTGAATCAACCCAGGCAATGGAACCATCCTAGCTGCTCATCAATTGATGAATGGATAATAAAGATATGATGTATATACATAGTGGAATTTTATTCATCTATATAAAAAATAAAATTTTAAGAAAATGGAACTAGAGAATATCATCATACTCAGTCAGACATCCCAAATCCAGAAAGACAAATGTCACATGCTCTTGTCCACATGCAGATCCTAGGTCAAGTCTATACAGTAATGTGTTTAAGTTGGTATGAGTGTTTTTAGGGGCCAAGAAGCTAGTAGGGGGTCAAGGAGGAGAGGAGCGTGTTGCAGTCAGCATTCTAGTTGCTGTGCAGAAAGAACCCAAGCAAAAGCGGCTTGTGGAGGAGGAATGGGTTTATTAGGCTTATGGATTCGAGGGGAGACTCCATCATGTCAGGGAAAATGATGGCATGAGCAGAGGGGTGGACATCACCTCCACCACAGCACAGCAGGAAGATGTGCCAAACACTGGCAAGGGGAAACTGACTTATAACCCTCATAAGCCCGCCTCCAACAACATAGCTCCAATGAGGTTGTAAAACCCAAACCACCATCAACTGAGGATCCATCAATCAGAACACATTCATTTATTTGTGGGGGACACCTGGATCAAACCATGACAGAGGGCAAGAGGAAATCTACTAGCTTTTAATCTAATTAAATATATATTTATATATATAATATATATAATATATAGAATTAAAATTAAAATTTTGAGTGAAAATACCCTACATGGGTGAATAAAGCTCCTTCCAGAAACCATAGATTAGGTTATTCATCAAAAATCCCAGTTCCAGTGAGGAGATGCTTCCCAATTATTAGTCAGGGAGGCTACAAAGGTCCCTAGAATAATATAGGCTATTTCCATTGCTCTTGGTTGCCTTACCCAGCTACAGACTCTGTATGTTCCAGAAAATGTGTCCAATGATGCAATAATGGCATCACTGTTAAGATGTTACCCAACTGCTCTCTGGTTGGACTTGAGGCTTGCTTCACAAGTGGTAAATCATAAATGATAATGTAAGCCAGTGAAGAGCCTACGGCTGGGAGGTCATAGGCCCCAGGCAGAGGGGACTGGGACCCAACTACTACTGTTGTTATGCTACGTGGACATGTTGTCAAACTGCCTTCCAAATATTTATACCCATAGATTAGTGAGTGCTGCTCTAAGCCTTGACCACAGAAGTTACTTTTTGCTGCAGTTCGAGATTATCACAGGAATACCTAGTGAAAGTTGTGAAAATAAAGGCCTATTTTGCTCAGCTCTACATGGTGCATCTATATCCCCCCTCTGAAACTCAGAGAAAATCACAGAAGAGGGAGCTGAAAGAACCCAAGAGCCAGAAGGGGGGGAGTGCTGTGAAATATTATCTTCTGGACACAACATGGCCATTACACTCATTTTTGTGTAAGACTAAAGCCATCAACATTCTGTCATGGATTGGGGAGAGCCTCATGAGACCTCACTCCTATCAGAGGAGCCATTGGCAGTTAGTGATGGCCGGGGGAGGAGAGGTGATGTTCTTCAGTGATGTAGCCTCCTGTAAGGTGTTTATACTAAGGTTTTAACCTTCCCCGATGCTCATGCCATCAAATGTAATTTAACTCAGTGGGTTACAATAAATTCATGAGAGTAAGAAGGGGTTTGGTGGGAATAAGAAGGGTTCTATTTAATGGGATTGTAGTGTGAGCAGAATAAAAGATAGTACTATGGGGGTGTGAATGTGGTGTATATACATGATATTATCAAAAAAATAATTTTTTAAAGAAAATCTAAAGTCTATGGCAGAAGAGATGGCTCAGTGGTCAAAGGAGCTCGCTTGCAAAGCCTGATGGTCCAGGCTCAATTCTCTCATATCTATATAGAGCCAGATGCACAAAGTGGCATGTGTATCTGGAGTTTGGTTTGCAGTGGCAGGAGGCCTGGTGTTCTCTCCTCTCTCTCTCTCTCTCTCTCTCTCTCTCTCTCTCTCTCTCTCTCTCTCTCTCTCTCTCTCTCTCATACAAACTTGTCCTCAGTGTAAGGGCTTACGTACAGAGCATTGGAACCCAGTTCTCTGTGGCCTCTTTCAGAAGCTCCTGTTCCCTATCCAGAAGTATGGAGACACAGATCAGCATTTTGGTGGAGCTCACTATATGGGGTATACCCTGCGTATGCACAGGCTATGAGACTCCAAAGCAACTCTTCAGTGGGGCCCACTACTTCAGGATTACACCAGGAAGCCTCAGCCTCAATGAAGGCTTACTTATAGCATGCAGACTAAATAAATCACCTTGGATGGAGCCCCCTGTTCCAGAAGCTTCTTGTCTCCTATATACACTACCAACCCCTGAGGTCACAAGACCTCATGTGTTATTGCATACAGGGGGCACCTGAATCTCAGGTGGGGGTCTGGTGACCCTCCCCAAGCCTTCTCTCATAAATTGATCCAGCTGCTTTTGGTAAAGCTGACAACAGTTGTTTACACTTTTCAATGCGGAGGAAATTTTCCATGTAACAGGCGCTAACAACTTGGAAGCACACAGAGACCACCAGTCAAAATTGCTAAGAATAAGTGACCGTTGAGTGTTCAATCCTTAAATGAGACATCTAGATCTCCCCTCTGGACATAACGGAGGAGGGTAGAAAGAACACAAGACCATGGCAAGAATCCAGAAGGATCTTTGAAAATCTTATGAGTGTGAGGGAGCGTGAGTGTTGCATGCACATATGTGTGTGCAGATGCATGTGTCCCCTGCATACATGTGCAGGAGCCAGGGGAGAACATCAGGTGTCCTCCAGTGTTTGACCACTTTCCTGGAGACAGTCTCTCATTGAAGCTGTAGCAACATTTTTGTTTTTTGTCAAATTGCTTGGCCAACAAGTCCCTCAATTCTCTGGTCTCCGCTCCCCACAGGACGGGGGTTACAGCCATGCATGGGCGTACCCATCTGTTTACATGGCTGCTGGGGCATGGGACTGAGGGAAAATCAGCCCTCACACTTGCAGAACAAGCATTCTTATCCATTGAACCATTTCTGCAGCCCAATAAATTTTGTTATGCTTACTCCCTCATCATAGACCACCTCAGAGTTACCTGTTAAGATTTCTGGAATATTTTGCTTCTTCTGAGTCCCTACCCACTTACTTCCCTTATGTTTCAAGAATTTTTGTCTTTGTTCTCTTCTTATTTCATGATGTTTGTCCATATTTGTCTATATTTTATTGATCTCATTTTTCTGATATTTCCCTGCCTATAGTCGTGTGTGTGTGTGTGTGTGTGTGTGTGTGTTTGGTTATTCCCTTAGTATTTTCTTTATGGGAAGCATGATTGTGATATATTTCAGCTTTTGCATAAAAATGAATATTTTTCTTTACTTACTTGTGTATATGTGTGTGCATGTGTCTGTGTGCATAAATGCACATGTGGGAGTGTTGGGCACATGCATGCCTGCATTTTGGGTTTGTCCTCACCTCATCTGAGTCAGTGGTTCTCTAGATGTTATTCTGCTGATGTATTTTTTGCTGTGCTCACTGAGAGTTTCTGTGAAATTCTCCCATCTCCACCTCCCATCTCACCATCAACATGCTGATATTACAGAAACCTGCCCTGGCTTCCAGCTTTTTTTTTTTACATGGGATGTGAGTATCAAACTTGGGTACTCAGGCTTAAAATGCCAGTAATTTATCCACTGAACCATCTCCCCAGCCCCCAAAACAAATATTTTTGGGTCCATTAACTATTGCATGATTCAAAAGGATCCTTAAGTTTATGAATAATTTAAGAAGTCATTAATGAAGATTGCCATGTTGAGGTTTTTCTTTTCTATCCGGTGATTTCTTCAAAAGGATATTTCCTTTTTCATTCCTGAGTTATTTCTTAGGAAGAGTGGAGTGTATTTTTTTTTTTCCTTCCATGAACAAACTCCCAGTGTAGAAATTGAGAGGTGCTGGCATTTACCTTCCTGGAGCAACTAAAGGTGTATAATGCAAGCGTTAATGTAAGTGGTGCAAAGAGCAGTTTAGCCCAGTGGGGAAGAGTGTTGAAGACAAACAAAACAGAGTGTCTGGAACTTTGGCTTCAAGAAAGATGCCAGCCAAGCCCGCCCAGGTGATGAGTGGGTACAGTGATCTTTCCTGTTCTCATTCCAGAAAGCTTCGGTCTTTTCAATAAAATTCCTTATAGATAAAAGCCATGACTTAATTAAAAACAAATCCTCATTCCTTTTTACTACTTCGATTTTTAAATTTTATTTTATTCATTGACATCTCTTATAATGTATATAGTATATTTTTATAATGTAGATAGTATTTTTTATAATGTATATAGCATATTTTGATCATATACACCTCCCATCACCTTCTCTTGTCCCACCTGCCTCCCTTGTTACTCTTGGATATTCCTGACTAATCTCACTTCTAATTTTGTTACAGGGGATCTGGGGTTCCTGTCTGTGGGATCATAGTCTTATCAACAACAACAACAAAATAAATAAATAAATAAATAAATAAATAAATAAATAAATAAATAAATAAATAAATAGAGATGGGCACAGAAGAAAGCTCAAGGACAATTTTATTATCATTTGAGAGAAAAAAAAAACAGGATGGGCAAGCTGTAAACCTCAGCAACTGCTTGGAGGAGAGAGATGGATAATATAGAGAGAAAGCCATGTCTTCTGGGTTAGGACCCAGAGAGCAGGCAGGTTCAGCAACAGAGGACAGCAGCAGGAAGTATGGGGGGTGGTCTTCAGAAAAACAGTGAGAAGACCCAGAGTGTCTGGGGAGGCTTCAAATTATGGCCAAGATCCTGAGAAGAAATAGAAAGGGATAGCTGGGCGTTGTGGCGCACACCTTTAATCCCAGCACTCGGGAGGCAGAGGTAGAAGGATCACCATGAGTTCAAGGCCACCCTGAGACTACACAGTGAATTCCAGGTCAGCCTGGACTAGAGGAGACCCTACCTTGAAAAACCAAAAAAAAAAAAAAAAAAAAAAAAAAAAAAAAAAAAAAAAAAGAAAGAAAGAAAGAAAGAAAGAAAAGAAATAGAAAGGGAGAAAAGAAAAGGTTCGAAGTCAGAAAAGCAGGCAGGCTTAGCAGTGAAGACCTACAAGCAACTGTTCTAACTTATTTTTAATACATTATTCCTCTGGCTTGCTTCTACTGGAAAAGGAGAAGTTAGAGGGCTGTATATTACTTATTTGTACTTCCCAGTGACCAAAATACCTCACAGAAACCACTGAAGGGAGGAAAGGTTTATTTTGCCTCGTGGTTTCAGAAGAATTTGGGTCCATCATGGCAAAGAGACAGAGAGGAGTGGTTCCACCCCTGCAGGCCAGAGTGTGAAATGAAGGCTTATTTACATGGCAGCAGGCAGGCAACAGAGAATGTGAGGCCAGAACCAGGGGCAGATATAGTCTACTTCTTCCAAACAGGCTCTGCTTCCCACAGACTCCACAGCCTTCAAAATAGCACCACAAACTGGGCACCTCATGTTTAAAATATTAGCTAATGGGAGACATTTTAGATTCAGATTATAGCAAGGTGGAGCCAAGAACATTCTTAGTCTATGCCTATGTAAGCCACCAGACCACAGTAGGGATCCCACCTGCCCTGATTTTCTTTGGAATAACCTCGTTTCACCAAGAGAAAAGCCTCTAGATTAAATAGAGAAACATGAACTGATGAAAGTAAAGATCCCTACCCAACTTAATTAAAGATTTTACCCTAGAATGAATGGGGCGAGGTTATTTGATATTTCCTTCCTACATAGGTTATTCATTCTCTTCATCTCCCCACTTGTGTGGGTCCCAAAGACTCATTGTAATTTTAATATAATCACATTTCCTCAGGTCTCAAGGATGAGCCCTGGTGTGTAGTTTTTAATTACAAGGGAGACTTAGCAGTTGGTCTTATGTAGTATGAAACATCTTGATCAAAACTAGACAGATGAGTCCTCAGGCCAGGTGGGAGAATTCCTATAATGTTTCTAAGGCACTCAGCTCCTCTTATCCTTAGATCTGCTCTCCCCTCATCATCGGAATGTATATTGTCTATGTCATTGTTCTCAACGGCATCCTTCGACAGAAAGCTGTAGAACTTGATCTCTTGTAGAGTATAGGTGTTTTAATAGGGTTATCATTTAGAGGATGAGGAAAAAAGGTTACGCTCTGGAATGCTACATATTAAACAATTCTCTTTTCTCTATAAAACGGTCAAAAAGCTAAATGCTTTTACAGATTGTGGTGATTTGAATGCAATACCCTTTATAGGCAATGTGTTTGAACACTGCTGGGTCTCCAGCAAAGAGCCACTGTTTGAGAAGGTGGTGGGATCATCTTTAGAAGCTGGAGGAAGTGTGTCGCTGGGGGTGGGGTTGAGGTATTATAACCTGGCCCCACTTTCTGTTTTCTCTCTCTCTCTCTCTCTCTCTCTCTCTCTCTCTCTCTCTCTCTCTCTCTCTCTCTCCTCCTTCCTCCCTGCCAATGTGAGGATGTGAGCAGGTTTCCTGCTCAGACCAGCCATGATGAACTCTACCTTCTAGACGTGTTCACTGAATTGAACTCTTTATATGAAAGCATGGGCTGCTGATCAGGTATTTGTTCACAGCAATGAGAAAACAACTGATATACAAAAAATTCCAAATCTCACTACAAGGCAGTACATGCACGTACCTCAATATCCTGGCTTATTCACATTTTTTCCTTCTTTCTTACCATCTTCACATTTTTAACCCAGTTTCATTAGCTTATGAAAGTTTTACTTAGTGCCCATTGTCTCACACACAGCACAGAAGTTTATCTCTCATGGGCTGTCAGGGGGTTGACATCTTTATGTCATTTTGCCTATAGTGGGCTGTCAGGGGGTTGACATCTTTATGTAATTTCCACGCTTTGCATTGTGACTTGGAGAAAGAAATCAATGCAGTCAGTCACTGCCGTCCTTGCCTTATCTGGAGGTGCTATTACTGTTACTGAGAAATGGTTGAGTGTGTAATTTCACAGTCTTTATAGGCAAGTGTGCCTCATGAGCCAAGTCATCCAGGGAACTTGCCTCTGAGGTGGGCTGAGGTTGTTCTAGATTCCAGAGTATCTGTTCTCCTTTCCTGTGGGAGGCTTCAACCCCCATGCTCCTCAGAATAGAGGAAGCCCTTCATGGCATCCTCTGGGACTCCCTGTCAGGTAGTAACAGTGTCTCCCTGGGGTTCATGGATTCCTTGGGGGATCATTGTACACGAACACCCTGGTTCATCCATGTGGCTGGGTAGACAGAGTCTTGGGACAGTGGTGAGTTGATGGGCATAGCCATCCGGGAGGCAGTTGCAGTGAACAGCTCATTTATTAGGTGGGAAGAAGTTGTTTATATAGAGGAAAAAACAGAGGTAGTGGCATAAGCAAAAAGGAGATTGGTAGGGGCAGGGTAGTCTGTGGACATCTCATGAAGGGATTGGCAGGGGCCAGTAACCTGTGGATGCCTAGTTTGCATAGATAAGTTGGGGAGGGGGACTTGTCAGCTCCAAGTGGTAGGAATTATGTGTCTTTAGGCATGTACCAGATGGCGGTGGCTGCAGAGGAACTATGACCTTTAAACTTTTATTGCCCAGGCTTGTTATTACAGCTGGGGTATGGGAGCTTCAGAAAACTCAGGCCTTGAAGTGCCTGAGCTTATCACGATTTGTTGAAGCCTAAGAGGGGCTGGAGTTTTTAGGATAAAAGAGAAGAGACAAGGCTGAACTCCTGCCAGTCTCAATCTCAAATAAGGTTAAGATTATTTGGGTTTCAGGCCAGCCTCAACTTCCCTTTAACCCTATGTTCTCTGTGCCCCTCAGCAGGGTCCCACAGCTCCCCTGCCCCCAAGATCATCAGCCTATCAAGCAGGTTAGCCATCATGAATGGTATTTCCCTTGAGAATATGTCAAGATCCCTGGATGTAAACTCACCACAGATGGGGGCACAGTGTGTGTGTGTGTGTGTGTGTGTGTGTGTGTGTGTGTGTGTGTGTGTGTTGTTGGTGTTACAACCCAGAGCCTCTCACACTCTGTGCAGGTAATATGCTACTTAACTGCATCTCAGCCCCAGCTCACTGCTTTGATTCTTATGATTCAAACAGTATGAACAGTCTCAGGACTGGCAGCTGCAGAATCTCACACCCAAAGCAGAGCAGATGACTTAAGCTCAGCATTGTACGAAAGCCCAGGTCACGTGTGAGCGACAAGGATGGAGGCACTGTGTTGTAAGAAGGTCCCAGGTCATGTGTGAGCACTGAGGATGAAGAAGCAGTAGCTTAATGCACTTGTTATGAAGTTGGCTTGAAAATTCCCTGAGGAGCTTTAAAAATACTAATATCTGGGTCCTGCTCCCAGAGATTTTGCCTCAATATGTCTCTAATGCAGGCAACACTATGAACGTGCATGTTCATAAGCTCCCTAAGGAATTTTTAATGCACAGTGAGTTGTCTTGAAGTATTCGTTTCCCACAGGAACCATCACTAACTAGCACCTCTCAGAAAATACACCTAGGGGTTGACTTAGACTTTTCCTTTTTGTGTCGTGTGTGTGTGTGTGTGTGTGTGTGTGTGTGTGTGTGTGTGTGTGTGTGTGGAGTCTCAAGGTTTTCACAGGAATTACAAGTTACTATTTCACAGATGAAATACACCTAGGGGTTGACTTAGACTTTTCCTTTTTGTGTCCCTTGTGTGTGTGTGTGTGT
>PVHP010037765.1:0-17216 GCA_004024765.1 Zapus hudsonius
TTTTTTTTTTTTTTTTTTTTTTTGGTTTTTCGAGGTAGGGTCTTGCTCTAGTCCAGGCTAACCTGGAATTCACTATGTAGTCTCAGGGTGGCCTTGAACTCACGTCAATCCTCCTACCTCTGCCTCCCGAGTGCTGGGACCAAAGGCTGGCGCCACCACGCCCGGCTATACTTCTTAAAAATTTCCTTACATGTTTTCTCCTAAATTCTAACTTTCAGTACTTTTTTTTACTAAGAACTTTATTGAAACATAACTTATATATACACATTGTGCCCATGTAAGGATATAGAAATTAATATTCTTAGTATATTTATTGTTGTGCAGTCATCACCACAGCTTTACATTTTCATGAAAATTTGTCCATGAAGGTTTATAGTGTCAATCACGACAGAAAGGAAGGGATTGAAATGTCCATCACCTAGTGTGCTACTTTTTAGCTCATGTGTGTGTGTGTGTGTGTGTGTGTGTGTGTGTGTCAATATGTATATGCCAAATGTGTGCACATGTGTGCGGAGGCCATAGGTCAGTATCAGTTCTCTCTCTCTCTCTCTCTCTCTCTCTCTCTCTCTCTCTCTCTCTCTCTCTCTCTCTCTCTCTCTCTCTGTCTCTCTCTCTCTGTTTTTGAATAAGGTATCTCACTGAAACTGGAGCTCACCAGTTAGGCTAGACCACATGAGCAGGAAGATGCACCTCTCCTACCATCTGCACCACCACTGTGCCCAGCTTTTATAGGAGTGCTGCTCAGGATCTGAACTCAGGTCCTCATACATGCATGGTAAGCATTGTACTGACTGAGCCATTTCCCCAGTACTCCTCTTTGTTTTAACTTTAAGAAGCTTTGAATTAGTTTTTGCACATCCAATGAAGCCTAGCTTTATTGTTATAAATAGAGTTGCTGTGAATATCCTTGGACAAGTCATTTGTGAGTCATCCGTGCTCAATTCTCTTACTATGCATCGTGGAGTAGACTTGCTGGGTGATGAGTTGGTGTGTGTGAGTCACTTCAGTGGACACAGACAAGCAAAGTTCCAATGTTGTGGTACAATTTTACAATCTTCTGCTGTCCATTCTTTCACCCACATTTGTAGTGGTCAATTTTGTTTTAATTGCCACCATTTAGACAGTGGTGTTTCTCTAAGCTTTTACATGTCATTTTCTCTATATATTTACCTGACAATTAATGATATAAGCACCTTTTCATATGTTAAAGAGGGGAATCTTAATTTCAATAGTTCTCTTTACCAAATTAAAAAAATTACAGATTTTTCATTTTGTTTTGATTTTTGATTTATAATATTCCTTAGACTAGATGCAAGTTTTTTTATTAGATAAATGCATTGTGAACTGGATAATTTCAGCCTTACAGACCTTTTCTTGCTTTAATGGTATATTAGCTGAACTAAAGTTTTTAATGAGATACAGTCCAATTTTTCTTTAATGTTAGGGTTTTTTTGCATCTTATATAAGAAATATTTTCCTACCTTAAGGTCATGAAAATATTCTTCTGTGTTTCCATCTAAATATTACATGTACTTTGCTTCAAGCATTAGGTTTATGATACATCTCTATTAAATTTTTGTGTGTGGCACTCCATTACAAATATTTATTTTTTTCCATTGGAATATTCAGTAATTCCAACACCACTATTGAAAACTCCTTCAGTTCCTACTGATATACATCCGGTCATGATCCAAAGTAATAATAATAATAGGTCTGGAGACATGGCTTAGATGTTAAAGACTCTTGGTTTCAAAGCCTGACAACCTGCGTTACATTCCCTAGTACCAACATAATGACAGATACACAAAGTGGTGCACGCATCAGAAATTTGCAGTGGTAGGAGGCCCTGGTCCATATATATCCATTCATTCTCATTCTCTGTCTCTCATTAATAAACAAATAATAAATAAATAAATGCAAAAACATTGATAGATTGAAGGTGGTTCTTTTTCTATATTCTCCTCCTTTCTATTGATTTCTTTATGTAGCCTTAGCTCAGTTTAAGGAAACAGTGCTGTCTTTATGACTGTAGTTTTATAATGTCTTGATATTTGGTAGTATACAACTCTGACTTGATTATTTTTGTTGTTGTGATTCGATCTGGTTTTAGTTTCTCAAGACAGGGTCTTTCTAGGTAGCTGAGCTTGACCTAGAATTCATCATGTGACCCGCTCGTCCTCAACTCATGATTCTCCTGCCTCTGCTTCTCAACTGCTAAGGTTACACACAAATGCCACCACTCCAGCCGACTTCAGTTTTTACTATCCCTGCTTCTTTGCATTTCTGGATGAATAGGAAGAGGTCGATTTTGATTTTTTAAAAAATTCTTGATTTGATTGGGAATCCATGGAACCTTTACATCAACTTAAGGAAAGGTGACATCTTGACAACATTGTTATAAATAATGATCTTTCCACTGAGTTAAGGTTTCTTTACTTTCAGCTATGTGGTAGGTTTACAAGTTTCACTATAGAAGAGTTATATATTTTTGATAAAATATAACCTATGCATTTTATGCTTCTAAAAAACAGTATAAATATAAATTTTTAGATTTTTAGATGTGTTAATTGATCTAAAATAAAAATGCAGTCAGATTTTATATGGAATGTTATATCCAGTAACTTAAACATTCACTAGCTCCAGGGAAGAAGTCTTGGGGCTTTGTGGCCATTACTGCTATGAGTAAATCTCTACTCTCTTTCTACTTTTGACCCACTAAAGAGAAACTGGAGTGATGAAGAAATCTAAATGAAGAGGGTCACCCAGGATATAAAATATGCAAAAGATTATTTTTATTTCTTTTGCTCATCATACCATTTTCTCATTTGCCATGACAAACCACATCAAGTCTTGAAAACCTCTGACATTTTCTTGAGGAAAATAAGATTTTCAAATGGCTTTCTGAAAATTATTCCAAGATTTTCTTTCACCCTTCCTTTTTCTCAGTTGACTAGCAGATTCAAACCAGATTTTCACACATTTCTATCTTTACCAAAATCGGGAATTACCAGGATGGAAATTGATATAGAAGCAAAGGATAAGCCCATAATATGATTTTCAGATCTTGATGAAAGACAGCATTAAGAAGGAAAGAGGGCTGGAGAGAACTATTAAAGATACTTGCACCCGTGTGATGCCAGATGTAAAAAGTGGCTCATGCATCTAGAATTAATTTACAGTAGAAATAGACCCTGTTGTGCCCTTATACAAACACACAGAGTCACACAAATAAGTGCAAACAAATAAAAATAATTTAGGAATGTGTGCTCTGGGGCACTGTCCTCCCAACATAAACTGACTGGGGTACTCATGCCCCTGTAATGATTACTGACACCCTTCTGAGGAGGGCACCCAGTGGAAGGGTAGGGGAGAGAGGGGATAAAAGAGGATCATCTGATTGGAATATGACCAAGTCATAGTGTGTTCATATATTAAAGTTCTCAATAAATTTTAAATGAGTCAATATTCTGGAAAAAAAATATACATATGATCATATACCATGATTACAGTGGTTTCATTTCAAGGAAGCAAGGATGGTTTAATACACACAAACAACTGTAATGTAGTACTTAAAGAGGAGATAAAGCGTAGACTTCTAAATTCCTATTTCCTCTATTCCTCTTGCTAGATAATGAGTGACCTTAAATGAGGGACTTTGCTAATCTTACATCCTGTAGTTTTACAATGGGGATGCATGCTGGGAAGACTCAGTGAGGTGTCCTATTCCTAGGGCCTGGCCCAGCGTCAGGTTCTGCAGACCTTCAGTTAGTACTAGTTCCTTCAGCGCTGCTATTTTGAGAACTATCACATTTAAGCTCTTCCTGAGGAAACTTGGAGGGTGAGTAACTAGAAATTAATCTGGGATCTTATTAAGTGTGGTATTTTTTTCTTCTATTTTTAAACTTCAACTACATCTGAAACATTGCTTCAGAAGAATTTGCTGTGATCTGACATAGCACTACAAATCACATCCTGCTCCCCTTAGAGCCAAATGGAGCCCTCTGGCCTTTACACCCCTTCTCTCCCTATAGTGAGTTTTCCACAGCCTCACTCTTCCTAGGATTCAAGTATATCTCAGGCCATGGCTATTATTGGAAGATCTAAATAAACAAAGCTGAATTCTATCAACCATGAGACTCTAGAACACAGACCCAAATCCCACTCCCTCCCTAGCCTTGGTTGCTTATTTGCCTTTACACTCCAAGAATATGTGTCCCATTCTTTCTCTTGAAAATCCCTTCAATTACACTCTTTACCTCATAATCTCTCTCCCCATAACTTGACTTCATTGTGGGTTACTTTTGCATTTCACACCCTTGACTTCCTCATCTTCTTGGCTTACAAATAGGCTGAGCCTGCTTGAATCCTGATTCTCTTCTCAGTCTGTGTTCATTCTTGATGACCATCTTCTACTCTTCCCACTCTCCTTTGTTGGTTATTCAATGTTCTCTTCTGGTCATGACTTTATGCATGAGCTGAAGGTCAGTTGTTCCCCACTGCCCCCACTTGGATAGCTCGATGGGATATCCCACCCTCCACTCAAATTCAGTGAAATGTTAGTCTTACCCATGCACCCAACCCTCACGTGAACAACTCTAAGCTGTCCTTCCTGGGCTAGGAGGGAAAGAGAGAAAGTGGAACTGCACAACCTGGAGCTACAGGCGCAAACTCACCTGTCAGTCCTTGCGATGGTTCAGTTTTGTTGCCAACTTGATCAAATTAGGAATGGAGAGAAAGATGTGCCTCTTGGTGTGGTCTTTGAAGGCATTTCCAGGCTAGGTTAACTGAGCTAGGAAGTCCTACCTCCCAAATGCACAGCCAGTCAGCTGGGGGACTGTATATAAATAAGGAAACTCCAGGAGACTGACTGTCAGAGCCCTTTCTCCTCAGCCAAGCTTCCTTGTCACTCACTGCTGTGTGCTTTCTGCCTGGCTCCCTTGCTGCTCACTCGTGGGTGCTTCTGGCTTCATTTGGCCTCAAGGACTGAGTGGCTGCTGTGTTCTTCATCTTCGGGTCAGTAGAAAGCTGTTGTTGGACTGCCTGACCTGTACCTTGTGAGTTAATTCAATAAATCCCCCCACCTTTACCTACTCGTTCTATCAGCTCTGTTCCTCTAGAGAACAATCCTATTCAAATGTGTAATACAAATTATTGCTGGAATGACATGTACAGAGGAATTAATAATGAAAGAGCAGGATTTGAGAGGCTGGAACACTGTCAATGTTAGGCAAGGAAGAGTGTATTGATCCTTCCTGAGCCAATGGTCTACTGGGTACAACTTCAATTCCATGGCTTGGGTTACAACTAAGAGCTTCCCAGAATATAATGCTGATAAGCACTTGTTAGCACTTCAGGCCTCATCTCAGTAAAAGGGGTGGAACCCAAGGCAGCTTTTCTCACCTTAATAATAGAATTTAGTCCAAGTTGATAGACTTGGTGACAAATCTTGGATTTAGTCAGAATAGGACAAATGAGTAAGATATGAGATGAAGCTTCCTTGGATACCACGCCAGCTTTATGAAGTCTAGATTGAGTAAAATTTCTTCTCTCAAAATATATTTATTGGGTGTTCTTCCTGTACAGAGCAGCGCTAAGCCAGGAGCCGAGAATGCCATTGTGAATAAAAAGGAACGCACAGTATGTCTTCACATGGACAAAGCAGTAAGAAGCAGTTATTATACAGGGGTGGGGTAAGAGGCTATGATGGGGAAACCAGTAGGCTGACAGGACACCAAAACCAGAATGATACAAATAGTAGGAAATGAGTAATGAGCATAGGCCATGCTATTTGGTATCCCAAAACCTTGGAGCCCTTTTTGTATAATAGTGAGAAATTTCCAGACTTACATTTCATCTCTCCAATGTAGAACCCAAAAATTTGACCTGTCTTCTAGCTAGGGCACCGATTAGCCTCACCTACAAGAGATTTCGTTTTAGAACTCAGAGAGTTCAATCCAACGGCCCCAGCTGGAATCATTGGACCATCAAGAGCCTAGCTTCCACCGCTTCACTGGTTAGAAAAGCATGTTCTTGGTTCACGCTGTCCAAGGATGCTGGTGGCAACCAGTTCATCAAATCAGCATCCTGCCTGTGGTCCACAGCTAGGTCCCAAGGCTAGGTGAGTTCAGTGACAGTTCTCTCATTGAATGAGTCCTGTAGGAAGACTTGGGGCACAGTTCCTGGAAGTTAGCCTTGAACTTGATTAGCAAGCAAAATTTTATGAGCCATGAAATATCCTTTACTGCTTAATAAGCCAAATTTGGTTTCTACCACTTACAACTAAAACACTCCAACAGATAAGAAAGGCTTCTCGGAGGAAGTAATGCCAACTCCGGGTAAGGCATGGAGTTTAAGCTAAACAAAAAAGGAAACAGTCAATTTTGAGAGCAGAAGGAGCAATGTGCTCCATGGAGAGAAAAGAAGATTTAAATTGTCACAGGGCATGGGAGAGGGTCAGGGAGAAATGAGACAAAGTGGCCATCAAGAAATACTTTCCAAACATGGACCAGAAAACTCCTCATGAAAGGTTCATTCAACCAAAGGATCCAGTGCATAAAAATTCAACCTAACACAAAACAATAAGAAAAAAAAACCTTTTCGTCATTTATTTATTCAATTTCTCTGTCTCAGCACTGGTTCTTCCCAGGGAACCCAACTCATATTCTTGGTAACGGGCCTGAAGATCATTCTAGATAATGAGACAGAATTGTACCAAACACCAAGTGTTGGCTGATGAGGTGGATATCAAAGGCTGTTAGGCATTCAGCAACTCTGGTCTCAGTGTTCCAGGAATCATGGTGTACCAAAGTGCCAAAGACCTTAGAACAGCATGTTTCCAGGGTATGAAGAGACATTATTATAAAATAGTTCTAAAATCACCTAAAATTGAGGAACACTTACAGAATCAGATTGTATGCGCACAGGGACTTCTCCACATGCTTAATTTGCACTGATATCCTCAAGATGAAAAAAAATATGCAGTATGTTCTCAATCTATTTGATGACTCTCTTCCAGAGTTTATATCAAGCCAGATAACTTACAAAACCCATCTCAACTCATCCTCTCCCTTTGATATGACCCATGAGTCTTATAATAACTGAATCTCAGGTCAGTATTTACCTGAAAGAGAAAGATCTGACCATTAGAAACATAACTCAGGGCATATCATTTGTCCAGTCACACCCCATCACGTTGAGATGTTTTGGTTGGTTTTGTTGTTGTTTTTATGAGAAAGACATAACTCCACATATCTAGTATTTTCTTTTATATCAGTCCATTTTACTTCCTTTTTTTTATTACTGACTTCTTCCCTGTGGCGTTGGTCACTTTTTATCTTGTGTGGAAAGTTTTTTTTTTTTCATGGAGTTTACTTAGAAGCTCTATGGTTCCCAGAATCCTAACAGATGTTCACATTCTAACAGTGGATCTGACACATTTTCCAACTAAAATGCATATACGTGAAAATTAAAAAGCTCGAACCTTTAATGGGGTCAAGAAATTTTCTTAATGAGGTAATCTTCTTTAAAGGGTAGAGGATTAGCTAAAAAGTAAACTCTGGGGCCAACAATGTATCATAAATCTTTGTGGGATAGATAGAGAACAATCCCAGATTCTATGAATACTATGAGTCTGAAATTCAAAGAATCTGTCCCTTTTTAAATTTTTGTTTTTCTAGTTTTGACATTTTCATACATGCATTAAATGTATTTGGATCTATTCACCCAATTTCTCTCTCTTATCTCTCTCTTTCCCATATAAACTCTTCTTTCTCATTAATTCTCATCTTCCTTTCAAACCTTTGTTTACCCCATTGAGTTCAATTCGGTTGTTTTCCTGATCATAGGTGGAAGGTAATTTGCTATGGAATAGGCAGTTTACCAGTGGCTACCTTGCTGATGATGGTGACCCTGCCTCTCCCAGCAATCATTAGCTGTCTTTGGCTAGTCTGGGAGGTATGAGATCTGTATCCTTCCCCCATCAGCGACAAAGTACTGACAGGCCTCCTAAAGCCTAAACTGGTCTCAGTCTCACTATGCTGCTTAAAATGAAAAGGCTGAGGGAGTTACTATACCCATGGGACTTATCCCAACCCTCCAGAGTCTGTTTGAGATGTTTCCTCACCATAAGGAAGTGAATCTGACTTACCTTGCTTGAGATTCTCAACCAACAGAGGGTCTCCTAGAGCCCTCCCACTTTTGCCTAGACCTGCAATGCTGAGCCTTAATTCATAATCACCCAAGGCCTTGTTGAAGTGCAGAGTCTTGGCTCCTACCCCACAGAGGCAGAAATAGTAGCCCAGGCTTTTCTCTTAAGTTCTCAGAAGAGAATGTGCCTAGAAAATAGCAAGCTATAGCCCAAACTCCACCCTTATAGTGATGAGCTCCCTCTCCTTCGTTTACTCTGTCTCCTCTCTCTTTTCGTCCTCTTATTTTCTTCTCTCATTTCTCTTCTTTCTCTCTGCTCATATTTCACCTCTCTCCCCCACATTCTTTCTCTGCCTCCTTTCTCATATCTCCAAACTCTTTCTTCTTTCTCTCTCCTCCCCTTTCTCTCCCTTCTCCTGCTTCCTTTCTTTTTAAAATATGTAACAGGCTTTATCACAAAATACTAGAGAACAGACATTTATTTGGTCATGAAGACACTGGGTTCAGCACCTTAAAGTTTCACTACTTACAGTCCTGAAATATTTACCTATTCATGCTAAACTTCAATGTTCCTATTTGCAAATTAGGATAAGAGCTACTGTAAGGAGTCATCAGGACTATCTACAAAGTCCTCATCACAGACCTGGGTATACAGTAAAGCACTTGATCCACGATGAGAACAATCACTGTTTCTGTTGATTTTTCAAACAAAAACCTTGGTGAGATCCTCCCTCTAATCTCCAAGTGCTAAGCAAAAAAAAAAAAAAAAAAAAAAATCTGACAGTTTTGAATAGCATTTATCAAAAAATCCAGTTGGCAAAGTATCCTAAATCCCTAGACCCCAGGACATACATCCATAATTATTCATAAAACTAGCCATAAATCACTAAAGCTATTAATTTTTTAAATATATTTTATTTATTTTTAAGCAGAGAAATAGAGAGAGAGAGAGAGTAAGAGAGTGGGAGAGAGAGAGCACACCAGGGCCATCACCTTGTGGGTCTGGCATATGTGGGTCCTGGGGCATTGAACCTGAGGGCCTTAGGCACTGGAGGCAAGTGCCTTAACTGCTGAGCCATCTCTCCAGCCCTAAAGCTATTAATTTTTAAAAATTATTTTATAGGGAATATTTCCTCAATTGCTTTTGCCTTTAGATGGCTCCAGTCAGCATTCTGAGTTAAAATTTGTGGTCCCTGGGCACCATTCCAGAAGGGTTTTCTTACCCGATTAACAGCAGTATGTTTAATCAGGTTAGTAGGTCTCTAACTGAGAGGCAGCCTCTGTTCCTGGGCATAATCAGCTCTCAGTGTAAATACATTTCCTCAGGGTCTCTCTCACTGATCTCATCTGCCTTCTCCCATCGGCTGTGTATATTAATGGGACCTTTGCACTCTTACCTCTGCAAATTTTGCAAATTTGCAATTATTTTAGGAATTATTTGTAATAATGTGCCTGTTACCCATTTTTCTCTCATCTAACATCCTTTTCATGATAGGACCATGTCTACTAACTTCCCCACTGTGCCTCTAAGAACAGAACCTGGAACTTTGATGGCCTGCAGTAAACATTCGGCAAAGGCAAGGGAAAAAAAAAACACCAAATTCCCAGGGATTTTGAATGACAGAGAGAGAAAGTTAATTTTCTTAACTGCATGACAACTTGTGTGTTTTGAAAATATGTGAATTTAAGAAGAAAAAATAATGACTCCTCTAATAAGTTTTTAAATAGTTGGATATTTGCATTTCTCAGAGTGGTGGTTTGAATTAGGTGCCCCCTATAAACTTATGTGTTCTGAATGCTAGATCTGCAGCTGGTGGAAATTTGAGTTGGAGCCTTGCTGTAGAAGGTGTGTTATAGGAGGTATAGCCAGTTTCCCCTTGCCAGAGTTTGGCCCTCTCTACTGCTCTGTTTTCCACCTGAAGTTAGCGAGGAGGTGATGTTCAGCTTCTGCTCATGCCACATTTCCCCTGCCCTCCTGGAGCTTCCATGCAAGTCTGTAAACCAAAATAAACCCTTTCCTCCTATCCAATGCTTGCAGTTGGGTGCTTTATATCAGCAACACAGAGATGACTACAGCTAAATTTACTAAATTTAGAACTTATTTTTCCCATTCAAGATCCTTTATTAATTGCTCATCTCATTACCGTGACCCAGAGGGTTTATTTTGGCTTACATTTTAAGAAGGGGTCCATCATGGTGGGGAAGGCACATCATGAGGAGCATGAGGCCCCTGGACACATTGAGAAGTCAGTCATGAAGCAGACAACAGACAGGAAGTGAAGCCTAGCTATAAAATCCCAAGGCCTCTATCTCCTAAAGATTCTGTAGCCTTCTAAAATAACACCCCACCAGCTGGGGAGCAAGTGTTCAAACATGTGAGCAGGTGTGTGATAACATGTCACATTCAAACCACAAGTGACCCCAAAACAAGAACTGGGTTTTGTTTGTTTGTTTTGGAGACAGTTTCACTGTAGCCCAGGCTGGATTCAAACTCACAATTATCCTCTTCTTACCTCAGCCTCCCAAGAGCTGGGGTTATGGGTTTGAGCCACCATGCCTGACTTTAAGAACTCTTGGGGCTGGAGTGATGGTTCAGTGACTAAGGTACTTGCCTCTAAGACCTGGGTTCAATTTCCCAGTACCCACGTAAGCCAGATTCACAAAGTGGCCCCATCTTCAGTACGTTTGCAGTAGATGGAGGCTCTGTTGTGCTCTCTCTCTCTCTCCCTCTCTCTCTCCCTCTTCTACTCTCTTTCTCTCTCTCTGTCTCTTCATATGTATCTCTCTGCTTACAAATAAATAAAATATTTTTTAAAAAGAACTGAATATAGGATATCAAGGAAGGATGAGACACAAGTGAACAAATCAAGTAATGGAAAAACATTTACAAAGTACTTGGCAAAATCCATTCAGTTCAGTTATATTTCCCCCCAAACACTGACCTTTTTCTTTATTGCTCTGTGTATACTTTCCAATATGGACATAAATGTAAATGCATTTCTATGTGTTTGCTGTTCTCATTTTAAATTACCTTTCTACTTCGCCATAAATTGTCTATTTGGAGCTTCATTTGTGGCCAAAACACAATTGTTTAATTGTGCAATATGCAATCTGTAATATAATTATGCTGGCCAAATTATTTCCTGGGCTGCTCAATTACTGTGATTACATTTGTTAAATCTACAAGCCACATGCTGTTACTCTCCTTTCCCTCTGACTGGTAAATAGTTTGATTTCTCTTTTAGTTCTTGGGTTCAGAGCTTTGAGTGGGTGTCGTAAGGAGAAGTGCAATTTGATATCTTGTCTCTACCATTACTGCCCACTTGTGTTAATGAAGATAGGCTCTGAGGCTGAAAAAAACCTCAAACGACTTTTACTATTCTGGTCTACTCAACTCTTAGCAAAAGAGATTGATGAGAGCCCATTTCAAATGTGTCTTCCAGAACATTCCGTCTCAGAGAGCAAACAGCTAACCTTTATTGCATGCTTTCTGTGTGTCAGGAGCTAGACTAAGCTCTTTGTGTGCATTACAGTGTTTATCTGCAAAAGTCCATGGCTGGCCTGGTGTCTTAGCCAAGGTCTCCCAAGAAGCGGGGCCTATGACTAGGACTTACATCCAGATCGTTTGTCTTGGGAAAGGAGTGGGGACTGGGAAAAGGGAAACAGAAGGAGAGGAAGTGATTCCAAGGATGTGTTGGGCTTCATTTAATCTGTGGTAACAGGGCTTCAAACCAGCAAGGACAGCACTGAGGACTGTCCCAGGGCTTTCGTCTGAGACTCTGAAGAGGGGAGGAATTTCCCCTGGCTCCTGTCACTCTTGGCCAAGATTGTCCCATAGATTGTCTATACCATGTCTCTCATCATGAGTCCTACAGGCACCCCAGAGGGCTGGAGCAAAGAGACCCTAGGGCAGAAATTGAGGCAAGCCAGGGGCAAACAGTTATGGAAGATAGAGGTACGAAATCAAAGTACCAGCAAATTCATACTCCTTCTGAAACCCAAAGAAAGAACTATCTTCTAGTAACTGGTTGAAGACAATCCCTCTCTGGCATTCCTTGGCTTATAGGATCCCCAATCCAACATCTACCTCATCTCACTGACTGTCTCTTCTATGTCTGTGTGCCTGACTTCAAACTTCTCTTTTCTCCTTATGACCTGCGCTTAACTTAATTCCATCTGTTGAGCCACCACTTCTAAAAAAAGTCTGTATTTGTAATTTCTAGGTAAACCTGGCTAATTAAGCCCCAGTTCCTCCCATCTTTCCTTTGGAAATATGCTTAAAAATTTTAATGTCTTTCTACATATCTTCCTTTCATCAGTTGAACTCTAAAAATCTTTGGACACCCTGTCTAACCATAGAGGTATCAGGCACTTAGGATCCTCTCACTTTGTGCTCTGTCTGCCTCCAGGTTGCTCAGAGGTCTCTCCATGGAAACAAGTCTACTTCCTAGTCAGGAACCCCTGCAGCACACTATAGGTTAATGCAAGCTAACTCTGCTCAAGGCTCAGCTTAAAGCCACAGCTGTTGAAAAAGTGATTAAAGCCACGACCTACAACAGATGGCCAGGCACTGGAGAAAAGTCCAGGCCTTTCCATTGCCTTCGTCAATTTGAGAACATTTTGGGGGGTCAGATTCTGGTAAGTTTGACTGTTTCAAGAAATTGCCAGGAGTTCTGCTAGCTTCATTAGGCATGTGGGATTTGAACATGTTTACTGTGACCAAATTTCTGTCCCATTTGAAACGCATCTAGTGTTAACAGCAGCTATGACTAAACATTGTTCCCTGACCTTTGATGACATTTTATTTGATTTTTACAACATCCTTACTATGATATCATCCTGTTATATCAGGAAACTAAACTTCAAAATGATAAATTTACACAAGGTCACAATGGTAGAGCTGGACATTGATGCCAAGGATTTTACGACTCTAGGACTCAAGACAGTCTCCAGCATCACGCTGCCTTCAGTCCAGTTCACAGACATCAGGTGTGTTCAGCATGTCACCTAACTCATTTCTCTTGCTTTCATCCCCATGAATGAACAGATAAGGAAAATACAGTACCTATATACAATGGAGTTATAGTCAGCTGTAAAGTAAAATGGAATCATGACATTTGCAAGAAAATGGATGGAACTGAAAATTATCTTAAGTGGAGTATAGACTGAGAAAAACAAATACCATGTGTTCTCTCCTATGCAAATCCTAGATTTTCCTTCACACACACACACACATATGTGTGTGTGTGAACACAAAAAATATTTTGATACCCTATCCATATATATATATACATATATATGTGTGTATATATATATGTATATATATATATATGGGGTAATATATCATGAACCTAGAAAGGGGACCATGCATGGGAAGATATAAAAGAAATCTTAGGAGAGGATGGGCAGGGAAAAGTAAGAAAAAGGTGGATAAGGAATTACATGTGATGTACTTGCAGAAGAGAGCTAGTGGGGGGAAAGAAGGGGACCAGCGGGAGGGGGAGGGGTTGAGAGAGGGAATAGAAGAAGAGGATTAAAAAAATTAAGTATGTATGAAATTCCCGTAATGAAAACCATTACTTTGTACAATAATTATCAAAAATTAACTAATAAATTAATTGAAAAAGTATGAATCAGTATCATAGATAGTAGCTCAGCCTCAACAAGTATCCTACAAATGAAATTGGAAGCTTTTTCCTGGATGTACTAAATCCAGTGGAAAATAAAAGGATAAATAGAAACACGAATTCAATTCAAGCTCTGATAATTCTTTTTGTAAAAAAAAATCTGTGTGTGCATGTGTGTGCATGCATGTTGCATGTGTGTACATATGTGTGCACGTGTGTGCATATATACACTCCAGACACTTGTGCCACTTTCTGCATCTGACTTATATAGGTGCTGGGGGATTTAACCTAGGCAGCAAGCTTTTCAGTCAAATGCTTCTAACTGGTGAGCATCTTCTCAGCAAGCTCTTCTCATTCTTGACTATTCTCTTCTCTTGTTCCCTTCTTACTTCTGGGATAAAGCATCCAACCAAAAGCAGCTGATGGGAAGAAAGACTTATTTTTGCTGATAGTCTTGAGAGGAAGCTTTATGATGGCAGGGGAAAGCATGGCATGAGCAGAGTCTGGACATCACCATTGCCACAACAGTTGAAAAACAGCAAGAAGAGAGTGAGCCCATCTCTGGCAATGGGGAGCTGTCTCTAACACCCCTAAGCCTGTCCCCAACAACACACCTTGTCCAGCAAGGTTCTGCCTCAAAAATTGCCATCCGCTGGATACCAAACATTCAGAACACATCAGTTTATGGGGGACGCCTGATTCAAACCACCACATCTTCACCACATCTATACATTGTTTCTCAACCTCACAGCTTTGAACAAAGTGATGTGCGATCCCAGGCAGGGCTCATGTTGAATACAGGAATTGGTAAAGACTTGATTCCGAGCCAACATTTCAATTAAATCTTAAAGCAGAAGCAAGATTATGGTGGCCATGAACAGTAAAAACAGTATAAATATTTATCATTTATCCAATATATATTTTATAGTACAAATATTTTTATTTATCCAATATATATTTTACAAAGCACTGACTTTGTTCTGAGCACCATGGAGGTTGGTAGAATGAACATGACAAGCATGGTCTCTGCCCTCCTGCAACGTAACTTCCACTGGGGAATGGTCAATAACCAAAGGCATCATCTTTGTTCTGGACACGTGTGAACTTAGTCCAGGGAAAACCACACCTTAATGAACAAGTCGCACAAAGTCTGAGTCCATATTTAAGAAGGCACCAAGCCTCCAAGAACAGAGGGGAGATCATGAGAATCAGATGGACCTGCACTAAGTCATGGGCTGATGAAGAAATGCAGTGTGAGAGAGCCTGGAGAATGAGAGGAAAACATGAGCAACAGGAACTGGGGGGCTGTCAGAGACCTTCTGGAGCTTCAGTCACCATGGTCAGAAATTTCTATTTTTCTCTTGGGACTTTGGAAATCCATGAAAACAGTTCACCAGAGACATTGAATTCTCCTACTAGTGGTTGGTGTGGCCATCACATGGATAGCAAACATGGGAAGAACAGGTAGGAGACTGAGCCTAGGCTGTACCCAAGCAAAAGACGACGGTTGTGAAGACTATAGGATGGATGGATAAGAATGACTGGAGAGGATAGTTGACAGTTTATGCTCATGGGTTAGATGTACAGGAGGAGATCCAAGGAGAAAGGAGAAAAATCAAGATGGATGCCCACGCTTGTCACTCTGACAATTAAATAGAGGGAGGTGTATTTATAAAGTGAGATACAACAGGGATGAGGGGAATGGCAAGTACATGATAAAAACCCAAGAGAACTCTTACCTACAATGATAAGCTTATTCATATGTAAAAGGGTATGAAAACTCTAAGTTATAGACCAATGGACTTTCTGTGACTAAATAAATTAAGAGAGAGAAAGAGAGAGAGATCATTGCAGCAAATAATCAGAATGGACCTGAATGAATCCCTGTGACATGAACTTCCCCTGAGGCTTCCCAGTCAGCCCCACTCCCCTCAGCAAGTTTTTCCTTCGTGCTCACAAAGCCACAGCTGGGACCACTTCTGATGGTCACTTGAAGGAAGACATTCCAATGCAACTCAGATTTGCTAGGCAACACACATGGGACTACAGCGAGGGAACAAGAAGGAGGCCACGGTACCTTGGGAAAAGGAAGGACAACCATAGCAAGGAGGTGTCTATATGCAGTAATTGTTTGCTAGCCTTGAACATGAGCAGGAGTTTAACACAGAGAAAAAATAAGGTATAGCATTCCAGACAAAGTAAAGACTGCCGACAAAAGAAGTCAACTCAAGGTGATGATTCAGGATAAACTCAGGGACAGCTAGTAGTTCTGAGAAAGAGAGAGAGAGAAAGAGAGAGAGATTTAGATTGAAAGAGGTAACACCATTGTCATCAGATTGTATGGAACCATTCAACTTCACTCAATTCATACTATCTGTAGCTAAAAAAATACACCACAGACACATTGCCCATCCTTCTGTCGTTCTGTGT
This sequence comes from Zapus hudsonius, assembly GCA_004024765.1. Taxonomy (NCBI): domain Eukaryota; kingdom Metazoa; phylum Chordata; class Mammalia; order Rodentia; family Dipodidae; genus Zapus; species Zapus hudsonius. The sequence continues at coordinate 16,203 of PVHP010037765.1, forward strand.
ATCTCTGTCTGTTTCTCTGTGAGTCTCTTTCCTTCCCATTCCCCCGCTCACACACACCATCCTAAGCACTGTTTTCCGTCTTCCTGCTGCAGATTCCTCCCCTCTCCCCATAGGAAGGAGAAGCAGGGAGAGAGCTGATGCACAAGAACTGTTCCTAAGCGCTGCTAAAGATAGTTCTGAGCAGGTGGAATTCAGTGATGGCAGCTTTAACGATTCACAGCATCGTCTCTCCCCATTCTCTTCAGGACCACCCAGACGCCCATCCTTCTCCCTTCAGATCATGGCGACATTCCTACCACATTCATCTTTCAGTGAAAATTAACTAGATATCCCATCAGCCCCAGATTAAACACCTTTAGTTTTCCAAGTTCATCAAGGAGCTCATGCTGTTCCCAATCACCCAAGAGCCCACCAGAGACTATATCACTAGGAGAGCAGATGATTATCTCTTAGAATTTCAGAGGAGTTAGAAAAATACAAAGGGACATTAAGCAAATATGTCCACCTGGGCATGACTCATATAGCATTTAGAGATGAAGACGCATGCTTGATGAGTCCTAGCCAGGTGATTTCTTGGGAGAAGGCTGCCTAGCTCTGTAGCGGTGGAGGAGGTATGGCTGGGAAAGCTGAGGCAGGTGGCTGCACTGTATTTACACCGTGCTGGGTTTGCTCATCAGATAGGAGCAGGTGGGAACGAGCAGACAGGTTTGAAGCCAGTAGTCCCCACACACCGCCTGCACATAAACACGTGCCTTGATTTGTAGCTTTCTCAGCAATCACCATCCAGAAAAGCACAGGCTGCCAGAACTTTCTGTAATGTGGAGAATGTGCTGCTGTCTCTCCCACTCTCCCCATTTGGCAAGTGCTACCAAGCATGAACTATGGCTCATACAATGGATGGTGGACCTTTTGCTCTTCTTTAATTCTAATTTGTTTATTGAACATCTATACATGGCTAATGCTCCCGAATTCTAGATTACTGAGGTCTGAGGTCCTCTCTTCTGGTGTGTGTGT
>PVHP010037766.1:0-16819 GCA_004024765.1 Zapus hudsonius
GAGAGAGAGGGAGAGAGAGAGAGAGAGAGAGAGAGAGAGAGAGAGACAGAGAGAGAGACAGAGAGAGAGAGAATGGATGTGCCAGGGCCTCTAGGTACTGTAAACAAACTGTAGATGCATGTGCCACTTTGTGTATCTGGCTTTATGTGGGTACTGAACTCGGGTCATTGGGCTTTGCAGTCAAGTGCCTTAACCGCTGAGCCAATGTACAGCCCCACCCCCTTTTGTCTTTTCGAGGTAGGGGCTCACTCTAGCCCAGGTTAACCTGGAATTCAATATGTAGTTCTAGGCTGGCTTCAAACTCACCAAGATCCTCTTACCTCTGCCTCCCGAGTGCTGGGATTAAAGGCTTGTGCCACCACGCCCGGCTCCCCACTCCCTTGTTTTTGGACAGGGTCTCCCAGACTCAGGCCAGGCTGGCCTCAAAACTTGTGATACTCCTCCTGCCTCAGCTTTCAAAGTGTTAGATTGCAGATATGTACCAGCAGGCCTAGCTTTTTTTTTTTTTAAATATTTTTATTCATTTTTCAAGGAGAGAGAGAGCGAGTGAACGAACATACCAGGGCCACCACTTTGTGGGTTTGGCTTATGTGGGTACTGGGGAATTGAACTGGGGGCCTTAGGCACTGGAGGCAAGTGCCTTACCCTGAGCCATCTCTCCAGCTCAGGCCTAGCTTTAATCTTGATCAAATTGCAGTTTATTTCTACTGCAAATACATGGAGTCCACATATTTTCTAAGGACCTCTTGAAAGTCTGGGATTCTGTGGATTTAAGGTCTCTGACAAGAGGGGTGACCTCTACTGCTTGTCTATTATATTCACGTAAAAGACAACATAATGAAAGGTTTACAGATGTGAAGCATTAAAAAGCAATGTAGGGCTGGGCAGATCTGCTCAGTGAACCAAGAGCTCACTGTGCAAGCTGGAGCACCTGAGTTCCATTCCCAGGCTTCTCCCCACTCTTCACAAAAGCAAATGTGGAACAAAAGTTTATCAAGATTCTTGAACCTTGAAATTTGAAGTCACTTGAAAAACTTTTATTGCTTTCCTGAAATTTCCATAGCGAGTGCATATCAATTTCAACATTGAGATTTGCACTGCTGTCCAAGGCATGCTGTCCATACAATGGAGACCATGGTCTCTTTAGTGTTTGTTTTTTTTTTTTTTTTTTTGGTTTTTCAAGGTAGGGTTTTGCTCTAGCCCAAGCTGACCTGGAATGCACTGTGTAGTCTCAGGGTAGCCTTGAACTCATGGTGATCCTCCTACCTCTGCCTTCCCAGTGCTGGGATTAAAGGCGTGCGCCACCACACCCAGATTCTTTAGTGCTTTTGATAGAACTTCATTTTTCACTTTTTTGAAGTAGGGTTTCACTCTAGCTCAGGCTGACCTCAAACTCACAGTGATCCTCCAACCTCTGACTCTGAGAATGCTGGGATTAAAGGTGTGCACCAACACATCCAGCATAGTGGTGTATACCTAGTTGAGTAGGAAGGTTTCTTTGAGTGTGAGGCCAGCTGGAGGGTACAGGGTGAGTGTGAGGTGAGCCTGGGCTAGAGTGAGACACTTGGAAAAATGAAATGAAAACAAAAGGTTGACAGGTAGGACTTTTCTTTGCTAGAACTTTCCTTTATCCACTGCGCATCTACTAGATGAGGCCTGGGCAAAAAGTGATTAAAGGCAAAGAAAAAAAGGAGAGAAGGAGGAAGAAGAAAGAAGTAGTAGTAGGAGGTAGTGGTCACTTTCCCTGATTGAGAAAGTAAGTTATACTCCTAGGTCAAACCTCAACACCTAAAGCAGTTTCTCTAGAAATCGTACCTTCATCATGAGCACCCTCCCCAATGGGGATCCCAACATACACCATCACGTTAACAGCATCAGACACATCGAGGTGAAGATTTGTTGTGCCGACTCTCCTATCTTCTGCAGTTATCAAGCCTAGAGAAGTGAAAGGAAAACATGAAAGGTGAAGGGTCAATATTCTAAGGAATCCACATGGACCCTATGGCTAAAAATATATTCAAAGACATTCTTTTTGTTCTGCTCTATTTTTGTTTTTCAAGGTTGGGTCTCTCTCTAGCCTAAGCTGACCAGGAATTTACTATGTATTCTCAGGGTGGATCTGGGTTGGGACTAAAGGTGTGTGTGACTATACCTGGTTTCAAAGATATTCTTAAATGAGTCCCGCTGGAAAGAGTGAAGTGTGTCTGTGAATCAAGAAGTCAGAACTGGGGATGTAGCTCAGTGGTAGAGCACTTGATTAGCATGCATGCATAGGCCCTAAATTCAATCCCTAGTGTGATGGTTAAATGTTGTTGTCAATTTGACATTTTTAGTAGTCTTGGGTGGGTCTCTGACGTTGTTCACAGGAAGGCAGCCTCTCAGTAGGGGGCAGGATGAAAGGAAGCTCTGAGTAACTAAAAACAGACATCCTTTCCTCCAGGGCAGTGCAGGAAATTCCAGAGATTCAGGGAGTCAACAAAGTTGGGAAAGGGTTGCAAGACCCTAATAAAGTGGAAGAAAATCTACCCCCCCTCCATTTTGTGGTTGTGCATATGGTGTTGGTGATGGCTTCTCTATCTTGGCTTTGACCTGTGAAAGGAGGCCAACCTCTTTCATCATTATGAAACCCTTCCTGGATCTGTAGCTTCAATAAATCTTTTCCTACTATAACTGTTCCTGGTTTGGAAGTTCATCCCAGCTGATTACAACATCTAGCAAAACACACACACACACACACACACACAAAAAAAAAAAAAGGACAATGATCCCTTCTTGAAAAGCAAAACAGATACAGGCATATAACATTCTCACAAAGTTCAGCTTTCATAGAGTGTTAGGTCATTTCTGAACTTCACAAAGTGTTAGCCACATAGCCTAGTTGACCTTCACTGTTATTTTATCAGATCCTCTAAAATTTAAGAATATGTCTCCTTGAGTCAATTTTTTTTTTTCCTGGCATACACGTGTATGGGTGTGTGTAAAGGACAGAAGTTTCTCTATCATCCTTTCACTTGAACGCAGAGCTGGCTGATCTGACGTGTCTAGCTAGCCAGCTAAAGATCCTGTTTCTGCCTCCTGAGTGCTGGGATTAGAGGTGGGCGGCTACACCAACCTGGTATTTATGTGAATGCTAGGAATCCAAACTAAGACCCTCACACTTGCATAGCAAGTGCTTTATCCACTGAGCCATCTCTCCAGCTCTGTGAGTAGAATTTTAGAGAAATTATCTAATTTCTAGAGATCTACAAGCTTATAGATAATTAAATCAAAAATGACAAAGGAGCCGGGTGTGGTGGCGCACGCCTTTAATCCCAGTACTCGGGAGGCAGAAGTAGGAGGATTGACATGAGTTCAAAGCCACCCTGAGACTACAAAGTGAATTCCAGGTCAGCCTGGCTAGAACGAGACCCTACCTCCAAAAAACAAAACAAAACAAAAACAAAAAAAAAAGACAAAGGAAACATTCAAAACCACCCCCGGCACTTCTTCAGTGTGTCACCTCTCAATCACTTCCACAGGTGACCTAATTAAGTGAAATGAGAACAATGGTCCTCCCAGAGGGCAGGCTGGGCTTCATACCATAGGCGTTGTACATCTTGGGTCCCAGATCAGGCCTTACAAAGTAGCTGGGTAGTCTCGAAGCCAGGTTGAGTCTGCCATCTCTTTTGGTATATTCTGGCAGCGGAAGATTCTCCATTAGATCTTCAAACCTATACAAAGGCAGAAAAGTTGACTCAGCTTGTTACAGGACTACAGTGCCTCTCTCCATGACTACTTAGTGATGGCTTCCGTCTCTGAAGATGGCACCACTGGAGGTCACTCACCTTGTTGGCATCATGTCCCGAAAATCTTCCCCAGGTGGCCAGTCTTTGAGTTTGAGCACCATTGGCTGCCCATCTTCTGACCTCAGTCTCTCTGAAAGACAGGCAACATTCCTATAAACATCTGCTGAGTTGGCTGCTGCCCAATTTCCCAAGTACTACAAGTTTTAGGAGATAAAACTGATGTAAGATTTCTTGTCCCCCATAGTGGGCTGGGTAAGGTGATTGTTTTTCTCACATGCCACATCTCTCCACCTCACAGGATTCTATCCTCTTTCAGTGAAAAGCTGAAGTGCTCCCCACAGCCCATTGCCTCACATGCTGAGGTCTGGGCCTATTCTTGGAGCCACAGGATTGCCATGCAAACAACATGATTAGCACCAAAACAGAAAAGTTCCTTTCATCAAGAGGGTGTATATATGCCTACTACTCAGAATGCCATTATTCAGCCAGATCAAGTTACTTACTGCAGATGATCTCAAAGCCATCCCAGAAATCCCGAACTTTTACATCTGAAATAATTGCACAGTTCCTGCAGTTCACCAAGTCCACGTCTTGGTCTCCAAATTCCTGGCTAAAGGCTTCTGGTTTCCAGAGCTCAGACTTGAGCTTTTTATGTACCCCTGAAACCAGAACTGGCTGTGGAAATAAAGATATCTCAATCAGAGCAATCTAGGTAATAACTATTAGCTCCAGGCCCGAAGGACCAAGTAGGAGGGTTTTCTGGGAAAGCTCTTCTCCAGTTCCATACACCAGCAAAGCGAGTGCTTGCACTCTACCTATGTCTAAAGGGGTTGTCACCTGGGAGCCATGGCACAGAAATAACTTCTTTTGCTTTGGTATCTCACAGCATTGCAGGTGAGAGGACAAATGCTGAAAAATGATACTTTGAGAACACTCCCTCACATTATCAATGAGAACAATCAATATAATTTTATGAGCTGCTGTTTTCCTTTTGACTTGTTAAAATAGAAAAACCATGGAGTCCATCAATCTATTACACACTTACTGGAATACTGTCACCTCAACTCACACCTTTACCCTTTCTAGTATCACACCTAAGGACTCTCCTACAAAGGTGTTGTCACCTAAGAGGAATTTCAACTGCCCTTGTACAATTACACTGCTTAGAATTAAAAGGACTCCCTCCCTCCCTCTTTGCTGTGGCCAGAATAATGTTGGGTGTCCTGCACCATTCCTCTTCTAGCTCTTCTTATTTTAAGCTGCAGTCTCTTAGTGAAACCAGAGCTCACTGTTTTTTACAAGGCCAAGTAATTTCCAGCTGCTCTTTGCTTCCCTTTGCAGACTGAGGCATGCATAACTGTTCATTGCAGGAACAGGAGATTTAATTCGAGGATTTCAAGCCCCCTCAGGCCCTCATGCTTGTGCAGAAAGTGCACTTTACCACTGAGCCATCTCTTTTTAAAAATAGATCACAGATAATTCAAACATCTTTTTAAAATATTTTTTATTTGTAAGCAAAGAGATGAGAGATGAGAGAGAGAGAGAGAGAGAGAGAGAGAGAGAGAGAGAGAGAGAGAGAGAGAGAAAATATATGAATGGTATGCCAGAGCTACTTTGTAGGTCTGGTTTTATGTGGGTACTGGGGAATAGACCCAGGTTGTTAGGCTTTTCAGGCAAGCACCTTAACCACTGAGCCATCTTTCCTGCCATGTTTTGTGTGATTTTTCCTTAAAAAAACAAACAAACAAACAAACAAACAAAAAAACACACCAAATATCTTGTATGGTAGTGCATGACTTTAATCACAGCCCTAAGGAGGCAGAAGTAGGAGGATCGTTGTGACTGTCAAGTCAGCCTGGGTGAGAGTGAGAGGGAACGCGCCAGGGCATTTTGCGCTACAAACACTCCAGACATACTTTTACTTTGTATAAGTGGTTTTATGTGGGTACTAGAGAGTTGAACCAGGGCTGGCAGGTTTTGCAAGTTAAAAAACTGCAAACTGGTGAGCTGTTTCTCCAGATGCTACAATGTGCTTTTTATTTGTTTTTCCAAGGTAGAGTCTCACTCTATCCCAGGCTGATCTGGAACTCACTCTATCCCTGGGCTGGCCTCGAATTCATAGCGATCCTCTTCCTCTTGAGTACTAGGACTAAAGGTGTGTACCATCATGCCCAGTTTACAATGTTTTTATTAAAAATATGAGAGAAAGGGCTGGAGAGATGGCTCAGCGGTTAAGGCACTTGCCTCCAGTGCCTAAGGCCCCCAGTTCAATTCCCCAGGACCCACATAAGGCAGACCCAAAAGGTGGTGGCTCTGGTTCTCTCTCTCTCTCTGCATCTTTTTTTTTTTTTTTTTTTTTTTTTTGGTTTTTCAAGGTAGGGTCTCGCTCTAGTCCAGGCTGACCTGGAGTTCACTATGTAGTCTCAGGGTGGCCTTGAACTCATGGCAATCCTCCTACCTCTGCCTCCCAAGTGCTGGGATTAAAGGTGTGTGCCACCATGCCCAGATTCTCTCTGTATCTTTCTGCTTGAAAAATGAATAAATATTTAAAAAAATAAAAAGTAAAAAAATATATGAGAGAAAGAAGAGAGATGGGGAGAGAAAGAATGGGCATGTCAGGGCATCCAGCCACTGCAAATGAACTCCAGATGCATGCGCCACTTTTTGTATCTGTTTTTATGGGGTACTAGGGAATCAAACTCAGGTCCTTCTGCTTTGCAGGCAAGTACCTTAACCGATGAGCCATCTCTCCAGTCCCCCTATAATGTGTTTTTCAGGAATCTTTTTTTTTCTTCTTTTCTTTTCCCCAAGGTAAGGTCTCACTCTAGCCCAGGCCAACCTAGAATTCACAGTGATCTTATTACCTCTGCCTCCCAAGTGCTGGGAATAAAGGTGTGTGCCACCATGCCCACCTAGGAATCTTCTTGTTTTAAAAAATCTATATACACCACTGTGATGATTAGGTTTTGTTGTCAATTATCTTGGGTGGGTCTCTGAGGATGTTCACAGGAAGGCAGCCCTCTCAGTAGGGGCCAGAATGTAAAGATCAGGGTGCATTCCTTCCTGGGAGGGCAGTGCAGGAAGGAAATTCGAGAGACTCAGGAAGCCAGCAAGTCTGGGATAGGATTGCAAAACCCTGCCCTAAGGATATATAAATGGAAAGGAAATTTTTCTACCTTGGCCCCTGCCTGTTTGCTGTTCTCTATGTGTGTGGTGTTGGTGAAGGCTTCTCTCTGCTTGGTCCTGTGAAAGGGGGCCAGCCTCTTTCACCATTATGGAACTTCCCCTTTGATCTGTAGCTTCAATAAATCCTTTCCTCCCATAAGTGTGCCTGGTTTGGAGAGTCATCTCAGCAGCGTGTGGCTGACTAGGTCCTAATCTCCCTGGCAAATGATCTCCCAGAGGCCTGGGAACATTCTAGTAGCTGAAGCAACTAGGCAGCCAGCTAGCCCTGGAAATATGTTAACTTTATTACCTGGCCTTGCTTCCAGCATTCCCGGAAGATCTTCCAGTTGTTCTTATTGCTGGGATCATGGAGACACAGAAGCCTCCCATCACAGAGCCAGGAGTGAGAGGTATGGGGATCTAGCACATTTAGCCCCATCACCATCTCCTTTACTTCCTTTTGGGTGTCAGTCAAGTTGCAGGCCCTCTTTGAAGCATCTGAGGTTTTCTTATTTTCCACCACTGAGGCAATGATGTGATCAAGGAAGTTGGGGAGGCTGGCCTTGCTCTTTGCTCCCTGGCAGGCACAAATTCATTAGGTAAGCTTTACTCAAACACATAGAAGGATATTCAACACTGCCCCACAGCTGTACTTTCAAGTTCTGACCTATCCAGCAACATTCCATGGAAGTTATTAAACTGCTTTTTTGTAATTGCAATGAAGACAAAAAGTATTTTTTAGTATCTTAAATTCCACTACTTTTCATATTGTCTTACATTTATCAACAGAAAATACAGAAAGATCACTCTGCCTTAAGAGACTTGTGACTAAGAAATAGTCCAGACATTCAACTTTGTGTTAAGCATGTACATATAGACTGCAGAGCATACAAAACGCTCTAATTATTACAAAGATTATTTTATTTGAGGGGTACAATCTTTTCTTTGGACAGTATGCCGAGATATCGAGAACTTTAAATAAATGAGCAGACGTTACAAGGCAGTGGGTTTCTGCCACCTTCAACAATGGATGAGGAAGTATAAATTTTAAAAGTAGTATCTTTACTCTCCCTACTACTTACTACCCATTTGATGGGAAAGCTCAGGCCAAGATAAAAGTGACACTGGAAAAGTCACAAAATGCAAGGAAGGTTTTTGGACACTCAATCTTAATCTTGTGCCTGGCTGTGCCTGGAGTATGGTGGCACATGACTTTAATCCCAGCGCTTGGGAAGCAGAGGTAGCATTGCTGTGAGTTTGAGGCCACCCAGAGACTAAGAACAAATTCTACAACCGGAAAAAAAACCCCACAAAAAATAAAAACAAATAGACAAACAAACCAACTAACCAACCACTACCACCTAATATTAAGAGATAACTTGTCACCACATCACCCTGGAAACTTCTGACCCACTCCTCAGAACTCTGATGGTTGTAGAGCAGTCACTTACTGCTGAGGATGTAGAGAAGACAGGGGGGAAGGGTATGCCAGTGTCCAGGGGAGTTTGAGGAAGCTTTCCAGGCCCGGAGTGAAGGAGGTCTCGAAGGCTACAGCCTTCAGTTTTGCTGTTGGAAGCAGTGGGACCCAGTAACAGACTGTTAAAAAGCTTTGGAGTCAATGGAGAGACTTTTGCAGTGGAGTTGAATGAGTCCAGCCCAAAGGGTGAATGAGACTCTTTACTGAGCACCGACCTCAGGGACCCTGCCTCTGTAAGAACAGAACCAGGAACAGCATTAGACACAATGTAGCCTCAGGGTGGCCTTTAACTCATGGTGATCCTCCTACCTCTGCCTCCCAGAGTGCTGGGATTAAAGGTGTGCGCCACCACGCCCAGCTCCCATCCACCTTTTTTCTCCCTTACTTTCTCTCTCTAGTTGGTTTTTCAAGGTAAGGTTTCTCCTCTCTAGCCCAGGCTGACCTGGAATTCACTCTGTAGTCCTGTGATCTCTGTCTGGATGCACATAAATTTGGCTCTCCTCTATCGGGCCAGGCTGGGTAGGGAAGAACATGGTTTCTTGGCCTGGGTATTTTTCTTCTGCCTCTATCTGCCTTATGCTCTGCAGTAACTTCTTGCTTTACTCACATGCAAAACTTTCCTCTAATCCCTGAGTCTACTATGTGTATTTCCTTCACACTCTAGATCTATCACGTGAGATTCTTTCCTACACTCTGGGCCTGCAACCTGTGTAGTTTCTCTAAATTTGGGGTAACCGTGGGTGTAACTCACTATACTACCCACTTCTCATCTGAATTTCCAAATCTCTGCTTTGGCCTTCATCTTTCCCTCAGTTCTTGCCCATCATTTCCTCCTTTGTCCCATGACCTGGCCTGAACATCCACAGGAGTCTGTCCCTCTATCCCAGCCTGGCTGGGAAGGGGAGAATGCTTATCTTGGTTTGGGTATTTTTCATCTTGCCTTCTACCTACGTGATGCTGTGGGGGAACCCTCTCATATTGATTGTAAGATTAATCTTTGATCTCTGGGCCCTTCATAATCTCTTTTTTTAAGTTTTATTTATTTGCAAGGATGGAGGGAAAGGGGTGGGAGGAGAATGGGCACACCAGAGCCTCTAGCTGCTGCAAGTACCTTAATAGCTGAGCTATTTCTTCAGTCCCTTCACTGTTTCTTAACCCTCCCTGGTTTGTTATTTGAAGGGGATTCTACATCTGATCTTCTATGCATATGTGTAAATGACCCAACCTTTTCCTAGATATCAATTTCTCCTAAATAAGATTCACAAATTAAACTTCTCCCTAAATAAAGCCAGATATAGAGTGATGCATGCATCTCGATTCCATTTTCAGTAGCTAGAGGCCCTGGTGTTCCATTCACTTTTTCTCTTTGCAAATAAATAAATCAATAAATAAGTCCACTCTGAGACTACATAGTGAATTAAAGGTCAGCCTGGGCTAGAGACCCAACCTCAAAATACAAAACAAACAAACAAAAACAACAACAAACCCTACAACAATCTAGCCGGGAGTGGTGGCATATGCCTATAACCCCAGCACTTGGGAGGCTGAGGTAAGGGCTGACTGTGAGTTGGAAGTCAGCTTGGGCTATAGAGAAAACAAGTGCATATTTCATGAATGAATTCATCTCACCTTTTGTTTCTTCTTTAGCCTTCTGAGTTGCTAAATCTGCCAACCAATGCAAGGCAGAGGAAGGAGGGGCTGTGTCGGGGCACAGTGGCCTGATGGCTTTAAGTTCACTATTGCTACTTGCGGCTGAGGGGTCTGTTCTTAGGGGCTCTTCAGATCTACTGTCAGTGCTGTTGGCTTTGGGAACAAGGTCGGGCTCTGGAGTTGTCATCGCTGCTGTTCCGCCTCCACCTGAGAAGGTAGTTTCATGTCCAGAAGAGGCACTAGGGTTGATACTAGGAAGCTAAAGGATGGACGATGACAAGTATGGTTAGAGGGGTGAGCTTTGACACAGAAAACACTTTCTATTGACCTTGGAAGAACGACCTGACATTGTACCATACACTGTCATTTCCTTCATTCTCTACTTCAACATACATTTACTGAATTCTACAATGTGCAGAATGTGCAAAACAAAGTGAGCAAGACTTTAAAGTTTGTAACCTAAAGGAAAGATTTAGCATGCCTGAGGTCATTTCAACAATGAAAAATTGGTGCTTTAAACCTGATCCTATAAAGCTGTTCTGGGATTAAATGAGAAAGCATACACAAAGTGTTTAACACAGTTGTGGCATAATAAATGTTCACGAAGCTGGGCATGGTGGGGCACATCTTAAATCCCACACTTAGGCAAAGATAGGAGGATCACTGTGAGTTTGAGGCCAGCCTGAGACTACAGCCTGAGTTATAGGTCAGCCTGCACTAGAGTGAGACCCTACCTTGAAAAATCAAATAATTTTAAATGAAGGAAAGAAAGAAAAAAATAAAAATTAAAAAATTAAATGAAAAATAAAATAAATTGAATTTTGGCTGAAGAGATGGCTCAGCACTTAAGGCACTTGCTTGGAAAGCCTGACGACCTAGGTTCAAATCCCCAGTACTACATAAAGCCAGATGCACAAAGTAGCACATGTGTGGAGTGAGTTTGTAGTAGCATGAGGCCCTGGCATGCCCATTCCTCCCTCCTCCCTGCAAATAAATAATTAAAAATAAATTCTAAAGCTGGAGAGATAGTTCAGTGGTTAAGATGCTCTTCCGCAAAGCCTAACAACCCAGGTTTGAGTCCCAATACCCACATAAAGCTAGACGTGCAAAATGGCCCATGTGTCTGGAGTTTGCAGCAGTTGGAGACCCTGGCACGCCCATTCTGTCTGTCACTTTTCTCTCTGCTTGCACTTAAGTGAATAAATAGTATTTTTAAATATTTTAAAATATTAAAAAAATATATTTAAAAATAAAGGTTCAATGTTTACTAGTCTATTATACTACCTAATTTTCCAGTTTGCTCTAATCTGTCCACCCTACTGAAAAATACATGTCCAAATCCCTCAGTATTAACCCCTGTGTTTTTTCTTAAATATTCAACTTGTTTATTTGTGAGATAAAAAAAGACAGTCATGCTTTGTATGCAAGTTCCTTTAACCGCAGAGCCATCTCCCCAGCCCTCCTGTGTCTGACTGCATGTATGATGGATGTATCACTCTAGTCATGACGGTTAACATTGGTTATCAATTTGTCACGATTTAGAATCATCATGGAAGAAAACCTCTTGGTCAGTCAGTCAGAGATTTTTTCTTTTTTAAAATTTTTACTCATTTGCATTTGTGTGGGTGGGTGTTTGCACATGTCAGGGTCTCTTGTACGAGAAAACGAACCCAGGCAGGTAGGCTTTGCAAGTAAGCACCTTTAACTGCTGACTCATCTCTCCTTTATAGGGTTTTTCTAGGTGTGAGCCACCATGCCCAATTAGCAGTGTTCTTAGAATGGCTTTATAACTTAAGCAGTAGATTGTGTGTGTCATATTATTTTACCATAATGGCCTCAAACTCAGTATCATACTACCTCAGGCTCCGGAGTAACTAAGATTGATTCTTTAAAATGTAGAATAAACTGGGTGCTGGAGAGATGGCTCATTGGATACGGCACTTGCCTAGTGACCTGGGTTCAATGTTCAATTCCCTAGCACCCACATAAAGCCAGATGCACAAAGTGGAGCATGCATCTGGAGTTCATTTGCAGTGGCTAGAGGCCCTAGTGTGCCCATTCTCTCTTCCTCTTTCTCTGCTTGGAAAAAAAAAATATATATATATGAAAGAATAAATCGGGCATGGTGGAAACATGTCTTTAATCCCAGGACTTGGGAGGCAGAAGTAGGAGGATCACTGTGAGTTTGAGGCCACCCTAAGATTACAGAGTGAGTTCCAGTTCAGCCTGGGCACACTGAGACCCTAGCTTGAAAAACAAACAAACAAAAACGAATAACTGATTAAATGAAACTTGTTCAAACAGTCACCATGCAACCAGAATGACACTTTCCTCTGACAAAGAATAACAAAGGAGCCGGGCGTGGTGGCACACACCTTTAATCCCAGCACTCAGGAGGCAGAGGTAGGAGGATTGCCATGAGTTCAAGGCCACCCTGAGACTACATAGTGAATTCCAGGTCAGCCTGGACTAGAGCAAGACCCTACCTTGAAAAACCAAAAAAAAAAAAAACCAAACAAACACACACACAAAAAAAACAAAGGGCGTGGGAATGCTTTGAGGTTAGAATAATGCAAACTCACTGGGCTAATATTCATATTTCTATCCTTGAAACTTCTAGTAACTTTGTTTATGTACTTGACAAGATACAAGTTAAGAGAAACCACACCAGTCAGAGGGAATTAAAATCAGCTCCTTGTGTATATTTCTGGGGGGTTCTCTCTAGAAATATTCTTCATGCCTAATTCTTGGGGATAACAGAAGTCTGGGACAACAATGCTGAAAATGGGACATTTCCTGGTACTAAACAGAACTGAAGCTTTACTCAGTTGCATGTTCACACAGTACTTTACCTGTGACATCCCATTGGTGACAGCAGGTCTCAACACAGACTTGTTTTGCCGACTAATACAAGGGCAGTTTGCTTTAATCCCCCACTTGCCCCGGGCAGCATGTACCATGTCTCCAATATTGTAAAGAGCTAGGGAAAACAATAACAGTGAGCAACATTAGGACATTTGTATGTGCTATGGAACATCACCATAACCCCTGAGACAGGGGTCCTAGAGCCCAGCCCAGCCCAGCCTGAAACTTGATATGTAGCCGAGGCTGGCTTTGAACTCCTGATTCATGTGCTTCCACCTGCCAAATGCTGTGATTATAAACAGGCACCACCACAGCAGGTAGAACCTTTTTGAGATACTATCTTCCTCAATCTTTACCAGGCAGGTAGGTGCTCCAGCAGTTGAGCTACATCCCCAGCTTTTCTCTTTGAGGATCAACTCAAAACTCAATGAAGTTAGGTTATTTGTTCAAATACATATAATTGAAAAATGGTAATACTAAGACTTTAACAGGTATATCTAAACCCTAAAGTTCTATGTATTCTTTCTTTCTTCCTTCCTTCGTTTCTTTTTTTTTGAGGTAGGGTCTTGCTCTAGACCAAGCTGACCTGGAATTCCCTATGTAGTCTCAGGCTGGCCTTCAACTCATGGCGATCTTACCTCTGCTTTCTGAGTGCTGGGACTAAAGGTGTGCACTACCACGCCTGATTTTTCTTTTCTTTTCTTTTTTTTTTTTTTTGCAAGCAGAGAGAATAGAATTAAACCAAAAAGAAACAGAGAGAATAGGTGCACCAGGGCCTCCAGCCACTGCAAATGAACTCCAGATGCATGCGCCCTCTTGTGCATCTGGCTTTTATGTGGGCACTAGGGACTCGAACTCAGGTCCTTCTGCATTGTAGGCAAACGCCTTAACCGCTAAGCCATCTCTTCAGCCCGAGAACTGCATACTTTTAAAGCTATATTTACACTTAGCCATACTTTACAAGCACCCAGAAAGCCTCTGTTTGGAAGCAGGGGGTCTAAGGGATGACTCTTAAGTGAAGGAAACTGTACGCAGCTCAGAAGACTCATTGCTTTTAGTGCATGTATGTTAACGGAAGTGTGGAAGCCTCCCCTAAAGCACTTCCGGGTATTTTTGGGCATGTGCATGTATGTGGTATGCTTACATGTGTGGAGGCCAGAGGTTGACATTGGGTGTCTTCCTCTATCACTCTCAACGTTATCCTTTCTTCTTTTTTGCCATGAGTTACAGTTTGTGTATATGTGCTGTGGCATAGTGTATACACATATGTATGTGTGCACATGTGCAGAGGTCAGAGAAGAATGTCAGGTGGCTTTCTCTATCACTCACCTGAGTCAAGCCCTCTCACTAAACCCAGAGATTCAGGATTTTTACTCAGACTGAGCAGCGGGCCTCAGCACCTCTCTGGTTTCCACTCTGCACAGGACTGGGGTTATATGCATGCATGGCCATAACCCAACTGTTAATGTGGATGCTGAGGAATTCAATGAGCATCTTTCTAGGAGATGGTGTTTCTTACCAATTTGGGTAGACTAACTAGAAAGCAAGTCCAATGGATTCCTGCCTCTACCTCTCTAGCACTGGAATAATAGGTGAACCCCACCATGAGCAGCATTTTATGTCAAAACGAGGATCCAACTTCAGACTCTCATTGTTGTATGGCAAGTACGTTTACCCACTGAACCACCTCTCAGCTGTACTTAAAAAATGTATTGGGGGGGCTGGCGAGATGGCTCAGCGGTTAAGGCGCTTGCCTCCAGTGCCTGAAGCCCTGGGTTCAATTCCCCAGGACCCACATAAGCCAGACCCACAAGGTGGTGGCCCTTGTGCTCTCTCTCTCTCTCTCTCTCTCTCTCTCTCTCTGCTTGAAAATGAATAAACAAAATATTAAAAAAAAAATGTATTGGGGGGAGGAGAGAGAGAGGAGAGAGAGAGAGAGAGAGAAAGAGAGAGAGAGAGAGAGAGAAAGAGAGAGAGAGGGGGGAGGGGGGAGAGAGAGAGAGCGCTCAGTGGATAAAGACAATTGCTTGCAAAGCCTGATGGCCTGAATTCAGTTTCCCAGCAGCCATGTAAAGCACAAAGTGGCACATGCATCTGGAGCTTGTTTGCAGCAGCAGAGGCCCTGGAACACCCATTTTCTCATACTCTCTCAAATAATATTTTGCAAGGTAGGGTCTCGCTCTAGCCCAGGCTGACCTGGAATAGTTTCAGGGTAGCCTCAATGCAGAGCCATCCTCCTACCTCTGTATCCAGAGTGTTCGAATTAAAGGTGTGTTTCACCATGCTCAACTCCTGTGTAACATATTAAATACTTATTTGAGAGGAGAGAAGAGAGAGAAGAGAGAGAGCGAGTGAGTGAGCTCTTGGCACTATGAGCTCCCCACCCTGATGGGCTATGCCCTAAGCCTTCCCCATGATGCTTTTGTTAGATATTTCATTACAGTGAGAAATCCAATACACCTAGGGGCTGTCTTTTTCATTCTGTTCCAGTAAATCATTGGAGTGTGAAATGATTTCTGGAAATGTGACGAGTCCCTATGACCAGACCAGGAAGACCAGAATGCACAGGGGCATTATGCATGCTGTAAGGTTTACATTCAGAGAGCTCTGTGAGACATGAAAATAGAGGCTAAATCATTTCTCCATTTTTTTTTTTGTTTTGTTTTTTAAGTAGGGTCTTCCTCTAGTTCAGGCTGACCTGGAATTCACTACGCAGTCTCAGGGTGGCCTTGAACGCATGTAGATACTCCTACCTCTGCCTCCTGAGTGCTGGGACTAAAGTGTGTACCATAATGCCTGACTCTCCAAATTTTACTATATGTGAATATCTCATCTCAGGTTTTGGGGCTGGAGAGATGGCTCAGTGGTTAAGGCTGCAAAGCCTGCCAGCCTGTGTTTGATTCCCTAGTACCCACATAAAGCCAGATGTGCAGTGATAAGAGGTTCTGGCGTGCCCATTCTCTCTCTCCCTTCTCTACCTGCAAATACATGAAAAAAATTTTTTAAAAAGACCTTTTAGGTGATTCTGATGGGTTTTCCTCTATACGCGAGTTTCCTTTCTCTTGTTGCTCTAAGGACTCTCTCTTTATCCTCATTACTAGGCACTATAACTAAGATATGTCTTGGGGTGTTCCTCTTTTGGTCCAATTTGTTTGGGGTCCTCCGTATATCTTTTAGATGTACAGGACTATCTCTTGCCAAGTATGGAAAGTTTTCTTGCATAATTATGTTGAAAATATTTCTATGCCCCTAGCTTGGTTTTCTTCTCCTTCTGGGATCCCCATGACCCTGAGATTAGGTTTTTGTTTTTTTTTTATGGTATCCCAAATTTCCCTTGAGTCTTGTTCACTTGCTCTTTTGAATTTTGTCAAGTTTCTGATTTCTCGCGAATTCTCCTCTGTTTTGTCTTCCATGTCTGAGGTTCTGTTTTCCCAGTGGTTAATCCTGGTAGTAAGAGATTCTAGGGACGTTCTTATTATTTCAAGATGGTTTTTGTTTTCTGCTACTTCTTTTTGGGTAGCTTCCATCATCCTGTTGAGATGTGTTTTCATTTCAAGGTTTGATTTAATTACTTCTTCCTGACAGTCATTCTTATATTTGCAGATGTCTTCAGTTAATTTGGAAAGCTGGTTTTTGATACCTGCAGTTTGCAGGTTTGTCTTTAGTTCTGATATGTCTTTTCTGAAGACTTCTCCAGAGAAACTTTAAAAGCCAGGAGAAAAAAAAAAAAAAAGAAAAAGCAAGGAGGGCTGGAGAGATGGCTCAGCGGTTAAGGCACTTGCTTCCAGTGCCCAAGGTTCCCGGGTTCAATTCCCCAGTACCCACATAAGCCAGACCCACAAGGTGGCCCTGGTGTATTTTCTCTCTCTCTCTCTCT
>PVHP010037767.1:0-17203 GCA_004024765.1 Zapus hudsonius
CTGGCTTATGTGGGTCCTGGGGAATTGAACCTGGGGCCTTAGGCACTGGAGGCAAGTGCCTTAACTGCTAAGCCATCTCTCCAGCCCTTCTTTTCTTTTCTTTTCTTTTATTTATTTATTTTTGCTTTTTCGAGGTAGGGTCTCGCTCTAGCCCAGGCTGACCTGGAATTCACTATGGAGTCTCAGGCTGGCCTCGAACTCACGGTGATCCTCCTACCTCTGCCTCCCCAGTGCTGGGATTAAAGGCGTGCGCCACCACACCCGGCTCTTTTATTTTTTAAATGCCTCAAAAATAAAGATTGTAGCCAGGCGTGGTGGCGCATGCCTTTAGTCAGAGGTAGGAGGATTACCGTGAGTTCGAGGCCACCCTGAGACTTCATAGTGAATTCCAGGTCAGCCTGTACTAGAGCGAGACCCTACTTCAAAAAAAAAAAAAAAGATTGTAGCTGGGCATGGTGGCACAAACTTTTATCCCCAGCACTAGGGAGGCAGGGGTAGCAGGATTGCTGTGAGACTACATAGTGGATTAGTGGATTACAGGTCAGCCTGACCTATAGTAAGACCCTACCTCCAAAAACAAAACAAAACAAAACAATCCCCCCCAAAACAAACCCCATAAATAAAGTTTCTGTCTTTTATGAATGATATATATTTTGAATAAAATTTCATCTTCCCCTTTTCTTTCAATAGAATTGTTTTAAGTATTACATGAGTGATGATATTAGCCGTGATTCAGATGGAATGGATGAACAATGTAGGTAGGTAATAAGTCAAGCTTACCTAACATTCAGTATTTTCTAATATTTTGATAATTCTCAAGTCTTTTTATTAGATCCATCTTTAATAGTATTTTCATTGATGCTTTTAGTTGATGGCTGCCTTTTCTCCCTAAAGCCTTATCCTAAGATAATGTTCAAAATTACTGCTAAAATTGCTGCCATGAAAATTCAAATTCTTTTAATGATGAAGAGGTTAAAATTAGTTTCACTGGGAATAATATTTTAATCCTTAAAACATTTCAGATGGTGTGCAGAAGGTGGAAACTTGATTTGTTGCGACTTTTGCCACAATGCCTTCTGTAAGAAATGCATCCTGCGCAACCTTGGTCGAAAGGAATTATCTACAATAATGGATGAAAACAATCAGTGGTATTGCTACATTTGTCACCCGGAGCCTCTGTTGGACTTGGTTACTGCATGTAACAGCGTATTTGAGAACTTAGAACAGTTGCTGCAGCAAAATAAGAAGAAAATTAAAATTGACAATGAAAAGAGTAATAAAGTGTGTGATCATGCATCCAAATTCTTTCCAAAGAAGAACAGTTCCAATTGTAATGGAGAAGATAAGAAATTAGATGATTCATATTCTGGTTCTATAACCTACTCTTATACAGCACTAGTTGTGCCCAAGGAGATGATTAAGAAGGCAAAAAAAATGATTGAGACCACAGCCAACATGAACTCCAGTTATATTAAATTTCTGAACCAGATAGCAGATAATTCAGAAATCAGTTCTGCTATGAAGTTACGTCAGTTTAAGGCTTTTAAGTCTGTGTTGGCTGATATCAAGAAGGCTCATCTTGCATTAGAAGAAGATTTGAATTTGGAGATACAAGCTTTGGATGCTGTATACAAAGAGAAAAATACCAAAGAGTATAAAGTCACAGATGCTAAGTTTGAAACAAAAGTACAAAAGGGGGAAAAATTATGTACTTTGGAAAAGAAAGAATTTTTAAAGTTAGAAGCTAAGCCATCAAGAAAATGGACAGATAGTGAGCACATAGATCAGATTATCCCTACAGAGGAACAAAAAGCAAATAAATATCCTAGTGGTGAACATAAGAAATCAGATAGTAAAGAACCTCAGTATGAACCTGCTAACACTTCTGAAGATTTAGACATGGATATTGTGTCTGTTCCTTCCTCAGTTCCAGAAGACATTTTTGGCAATCTTGAGACTGCTATGGAAGTTCAAAGTTCAGGAGATGGCAACAGTGGGACTGAGCAAGAACTGGAGCATTCATCTACAAAATTAAATAGTCTTTGCAAAGACAACAGAGGAGGTATTAAGTCAAAACCTACAGCTAAAGTGACGAAAGAGTTATATGTTAAACTCACCCCAGTTTCCCTTTGTAATTCCCCAATTAAAGGTGCTGATTGTCAGGATGTTCCACAAGAGAAAGATGACTCTAAAAACATTGTGCTGAATCACAAGTCAGAGATAAGTGGATCTGGACAGGAAAATAGTGATAATGAGCATTTGGTTGAAAATTATGTCCCATTACTTTCAGAAGAATCTGATCTTCGAAGATCCCCACGTGTAAAGACTACACCATTGAGGCGACAGGCAGAAACTAATCCTGCAACGTCAAATTCAGAAGAAGAAAGTAATGAAACAGGTAAAGAGAAACAAAAACTATCAGTTCCAATAAGAAAAAAGGATAAGCGAAATTCTTGTGACAGTAATCTAGATAATCCTAAGCCTAATAAATTGCCGAAATCTAAGAAACTAGAGGTTGTGGATCAAAATTCAGAGTCTGATGAAATGTTAGCAGCCCTCAAAGAGGTAAACCAGGTGAACCAAAGTTCTTCAGATACTGACATTAATGAAACTCATACAAATCATGAGATGTGTGATTTAAAGACTCAAACAGGGAAAGATGATAAAGGAAAAAGGAAACGGAAAAATTCTACTTCTGGCTCGGAGTTTGATAGTAAAAAAGGAAAATCAATTAAAAGCTCTATCATCTCTAAAAAGAAACGACAAAACTCAGAGTCTTCTAATTTTGACTCAGAATTAGAAAAAGAGATAAAAAGCATGAGTAAAATTGGGGCCAACAAAACAACCAAACAGAGAGATTCAGATAAAAAGGACTATGACTCATCTGAAGATGAAAAGGCTAGCAAAAAAGGCGTGGGGAATCAAGGGCAGGAAAGTTTGAAGAGCACACAGGAAGGGTCATCTGAGGCTGAAATGAAACCAGAGGGAGAGAACTTCTCTCCAGTAGATGGCATAGTTGGTAACAATAAGAGTGGGGTGGAACTGAGAGAGAGGCTTTCCAAGAGGCCCCCCTCTTCGTCTGTTGGTAATGAGAAGTCTTCTGGGAGAGGGGAGACTCTAAGTTCTTCTGAAGACAAAAGAGTTGCTAAGTCTAAAGAAAAGAGGAAGCACCTGAAAACCAAAGCATGTAAAAAACTTGGCTTATCTGATGTTACTGATAAGTCCCCAAAGAAAGAGGAGAGTGATGAATCTTCTGAAGATGAGAAGAAGCACATCCAAAAGGAAACAGAAAACAAAGCAAAAACTACCGACTTGAACACAGAAGTGAAGATGGATCCACAGTACGAGTCTTCATCTGATGGCACTGAGAAGCTGCTTGATGGAGAACTTGATCATTTTCCTAAAGATATAGAACAAAGTAAGAATGAAAGAGTGGATGCAGAAAAGAAAGGCAAAAAACTAAAAGATAAAATATCGAAAAGGAAAAAGGAATTGTCTGACAATGTTGAGAATTTGACAGGGAAAGGAGATAGTTGTGACTCTTCAGAAGATAAAAAGAGTAAGAATAGAGCATGTAGTAGAGAAAAGAAAAAATACAACTTGTCTGAAAAGAGTCCACGGAAGAGACAGGAGTGTTCTTCATCTGATACTGAGAAATATTCCTTGAAAGAAGATGGTTTTGACTCTTCTGATAAAAGACTGAAAATAATTGAATTGAGAGAAAGAAGAAATTTAAATTCAAAGAGAAATGCCAAGCAAATACAAACTCGTTCATCGTCTTCTGATAGTGAGGAAAGTTCTGAAGATAATAAAAAGCAGAAGAAACAAGGAACCTCAGCCAAAAAGAAGACAAGCTATGTCAAAGAGAAAAAGAGAAACTCCCTGAGAACAAGTACTAACAAAAGGAAGCAAGCAGACATTACTTCTTCATCTTCTGACATAGGAGATGATGATCAGAATTCTGTAGGTGAGGGGAGCAGTGATGAACAGAAAATAAAGCCTGTGACTGAAAATATAGTGCTGTCTTCGCAGACTGGATTTTGTCAATCTTCAGGTATGCAAGAATAAAATAAACCTTTAGATTTTATATTCCCCCCACCCCAATATCCTCATTATTTAGTTTTTCCAGAAGTCAAATCCAAGGTTATTGTTGAGGAAAAGTCCATTTAAAATTTATTTAGGCATTTACTATAAAGCCTTTCTCCATTTATTTATTTATTTTTATTTTTATTTTTTTGATTTTTTGAGGTAGGGTCTCACTCTAGCCCAGGCTGACCTAGAATTTACTAGGTAGTCTCAGGGTGGCCTTGAACTCACAGTGATCCTATCTCTGCCTCCTGAGTGCTGGGATTAAAGGCGTGCACCACCATGCCCAGCTTCTCTCCATTTATTTTTATGCCATTACTGGAAGGTATTTGGAGTATTGTTAGTATTGTGTGTCAGGAATACTAAATTTGTTGGGTAAATAACAGAATTACTTTGCCAACATTTAATGTTTTTCTCTGGATTAATGAAAGAAAATCAAATTGATGCCAGTAGTTTAGTAGGTGTTTCTTCATGCATTGAAGATGAGTGCTTGATCCTGGTATGACATGGTTTGTGAAATTTTTGATTGCTGTGCCACACATAAAACATTTAAAATTGGAACAGATACCTTGTGTCCAATGGAATTCTCTAAAATTATTTTGTTTTTTAAAAAATATTTATTGGCGGGCGTGGTGGCGCACGCCTTTATTCCCAGCACTCGGGAAGCAGAGGTAGGAGGATTGCCCTGAGTTCGAGGCCAGCCTGAGACTATAGAGTGAATTCCAGGTTAGCCTGGGCTAGAGTGAGACCCTACTTCGAACCCCCCCAAAAAAAATTTATTTATGAGAAAGGGGGTACAGGGGCTGTTCGAGAGTGAATGGGTGAATGGCTGTGCCAGGGCCTCCAGCAGTGGCAAATTAACTCCAGATGCATGTGCCACCTTGTGCATTTTGATTTATGTGGGTTACTGAGGAATTGAATCTTCTGCTTTGCAGGAAGCACTTTAACCTTTGATTGTTTTTTCAATTTAAAAATTTTTATGATTATTACTTATTTGAGAGGGGGTGGACACTGCTGCAAATGAAATCCAGATGCATTGCCACTTTGTGCATCTGTCTTTATGAGGGTGGCTAGGAAATTGAACCTTGGGGGTGTACATGCTTTGTAAATTAGTGTCTTTAACCACTGAGCCATCTCCCCAACCCTTGTTTATTTTTTTCATTTATTTTTTATTGTTGTTTATTTGTTTTTAACTTTTTATTGACAGCTTCCATAATTATAGATAATAAACCATGATAATTCCCTCCTGAGCCTTACTTTACCCAACTCAAGTTCACCCTCCATATCCTCTCCCCCCTCTCAGGCTCTATTTTCATCTTTTCCTCCTATTATGAAGGTCTTGTATAGGTATTATCAGGCACTGCGAAGTCATGAATAACAAGCCCATTTTGTGTCTGGAAGATTGCATTGTAAGCAGCCCTACCCTTCCTTTGGCTCTTAAAGCTTTCTGCCACCTCTTCCACAATGCACCCTGAGCCTTGGAAGGTGTGACAGAGATGTCCCAGTGCTGAACACTTCACTGTCACTTCTTCTCAGCACTATGGGGCCTTTTGAGTCATCCTGGTGGTCATAGCCACCTGAAAAGAGAAGCTTCTCTAGCTAAAAGTGAGAGCAGCATTATTATATGGGTATACACATTTTAAAAAGTGCTTATAAGGAAATTTGGTGGGCATAATATATGCATTTAGCCAGACAATAGCACATAGCCCCTGGTTTTTTAAAAAAAATATATATTTTTTACTTATTTCCAAGCAGAGAGAGAGAGAGAGAGACAGAGAGAGAGACAGAGAGAGAGAGACAGAGAGAGAGACAGAGAGAATGGGTGCATGAGGACCTCTAGCCTCTACAAATGAACTCCAGATGCATGTGCCGCTTTGTGCATCTGGCTTTAAGTGGGTCCTGGGGGATTGAACCTTGTTTGTTAAGCATTGCAGGCATGCACCTTAACTGTGGAGCCATCTCTCCAGTTCCTGATTTTTTTCTTTTTAAAGACAAGGTCTTGTGTAGCCAATGCTGACTTTGAACTCATTATTACAGCTGAAGCTGGTCACTTCCTAAATGTTTACAGTATAGGCACGAACCACTACCACTATATCTGGCTTTCTGAAATAAAATTTTTGTGGTGCTGATAGTTGAACACAGGGCCTCATGCATACTATGCAAGGGTTATAGTATTGAGCTTTGTCTCCAGCCCTCTATTGGAAAGAAACATTACTTTTTTGGAACCCTCATATTCATCAGTTAATGTCTAAGCTAAGCTAAGAATAGATGCTTCTTTAAAAAAAACAAACTTAAGATAAAGGAAGAAAAAAAAATCCCAAAAGTAAAGAGATTACTCTTCCACCCTTATTAGTTAAAGCACTAGAAATACTAGGCTTTGGATTAACTGGTCTCCTCAATTAACCAAAATAATCCCTCATAGGTGATTCTAAATCTTGTCAAATTGGCAATATAAACCATCACAGATACCAGGGAAAATGATTTTTATGTTTAATTTTTATATATTTTAAAAGTATTTATTTGTGAAAGACAGAGTATGGACACACCAGAGCCTTTTGCCAGTGAAAACAAACTCCAAATACATTCACTACATTATGCATCTGGTTTTATGTGGTATTTGGGAATTAAACCTTGGCGAGTGGGCATTGTAAGCAAGTGACTTTAATTGCTGAGCTGTCTCCCCAACCCTATTTAGTTTTAAAAATCACTTGTACAAACATTCACACTGGTTAGTTGTATTGTTTATTTTTTTAGACAGTTAAGACATGTTAGTAAAGTGATGACATTTAGAATTATTTTTAAAAAAAATATTTAGTAGGTTTCATATAAAACTTTACAACTAGCCAGGCGTGGTGACGCATGCCTTTAATCCCAGCACTTGGGAGGCAGAGGTAGGAGGATTGCCGTGAGTTTGAGGCCAGCCTGAGACTACAGAGTGAATTCCAGTTCAGGAATAGAGCAAGACCCTACCTTGAAAAATGAAAACCAAAACAAAACCAAAAACCAAAATAACTTTACAACTTAGGCAGAATTAAAAAATGCTTTTATTTAAAATTTATCTGACTTGATTTTAAAACTACATATGATCTGCATGGCATATCCATCTGCCTATATGGCTAAATGTTTTATTTATTTATTTGCAAGGAGAGAGAGAGAGAGAGAGAGAGAGAGAGAGAGAGAGAGAGAGAGAGAGAGAGAGAGAGAGAGAACGAAAATGGGCACACAAGCCTCTGCAAAGAACTCAATGTATGTGGCACTTTATGTGAGTTCTAGGGAATTGAACCCAGGCAGTTAGGCTTTGTAGGCAAGTTCTTCAACTGTTGAGCCATCTTCAGCCTAATTTTTTTTTTTGAGGTAGGGTCTTACTTTGGCTCAGGCTGTCTTGGAACTCACTTTGTAGTCTAGGGTGGACTTAAATTCATGGCATTCTTCCTACCTCAGCCTCCAAAATGCTAGCATTAAAGATGTGCTCCACCATTCCTGGCCTATAACTTGTTTTTAATGAAATTAACATCAATCTTCTTTTTAATAAAACTTCTAAATATCATTTATGGAATTTATTTTTCATTTATGAAAATTAAAAAATATTTATTTACTTGAGAGAGAGTGAGCTAGACAAAAAGGCAGACACAGAGTACCCCACGGCCTCCAGCCACTGCAAACGAACTCCAGACACATGTGCCCACCCTGTGCATCTGGCTTTATGTGAGCACTGGGGAATTGAATCATGGGTCCTTTCGCCCCGCAGGCAAATGCCCCAACTGCTAAACCATCTCTCCAGCCTACTTATGGAAAATTTATCTGACTTGATTTTAAAACTACATATGATCTGCATGGTATACACACCTGCCTATATGGCTAAGTCCATTGAATGAAATTCTTGGAGCCTCATGTTTCAAAATTTATACTTTTTTGATATTTAAAAAGATAATGCCAAGTATTATAAGTTTTCTAAAAGCCCCACGAAGCCAGGTGTGGTAACTCAAGCCTTTAATTCTAGCACTTGGGAGGGCAGAGGTCAAAGGATCGATGTGAATTTGAGGCCAGCCTGGGCCTACGGGTGAATTCCAGGTCAGCCTGGGCTAGAGTGAGACCTTACCTTGGGGGAAAAAAAACGCCCCAGTGATATTTGATAACAATGTCACATAATCACTTAGTATATTTACAGCAAACCATTTGAACACTTACACTTAGACTATAGTGGGAGGCTAGGGACAAAGCTCAGTGGGAAAATGCTTGCCTTCCATGCTTTGCATGGGTTTGAGAACCAGTGCTATAAAAAAAGAAAATTAAACTGTTGGGTTTAGGTGGCTCATGTTTATCAAATGAGCTCCTAACAAAACCATCCATGTTTTTGTTTAATTTAGTGATAAGATAGTGAATGTGAGCAAGGCCTCTTGCTGCTGTTAACAAACTCCAGATACATGGGCTACTTTTTGCATCTGGTTTTATGTTGGTACTGAGGAATTGAACCAGGACCAGCAGGCTTTTAAGCAAGTGCTTTTATTTAGAGCCTTCTCCCTAGCCTTAAATTTCAGAATTGTCAATAAAAGTTGTCATTTAAAATACAGAATCTTGGGCTGGAGAGATTGCCCAATGGTTAAAGGTTGAAAAGCCTGCCAGCTGGGGTTCAATTTCTAAGTACCCTTGTTAAGGCCAATGCACAAAGTGGTGCATGTGTCTGTAGTTAGTTTGCAGTGACAAGAGGCCCTGGCGTGCCTATACCCTCTCTTACCCACTCCTTCCTCCATAGCTTCCTCCTTGCAAATAAATAAAATATTAAAAAAATACAGAATCTCATAGTAACTTTGATAGACAATCAATGTTTTAGTCATCAGATTAGTTGGGGAAATCCAATTAAGGATTATCCTATAAGAATGATACATTGCTATTAACTATCTGTAATATTACCATTAGCAAAATCATAGGCTTAATCTTAAACTTTGGAAAATTGCCTTCTGTGAATAAACATCTTCCTTGGTGAAAGTAACATATTCAATTTCAATTGGTTTACTACTATTCATTTCCTACAGTTCTTGCTTGATTCCTTGGACATGCATGTTCATAATTTTTTTTTCAGTGCTGGGGATGGAACCCAGGTCTTCATGTAAGCTAGGCAAGTGCAGTACTTCTGAAGTATATTCCTAGTGATCCCACCTATACGTAACTTTATAATTTTTCCGCTTTATTTTAATTCTGTGTGTGTGTGTGTGTGTGTGTGTGTGTGTGTGCGCGCGCGCGCGCGCGCGCGCGCGTGCTCATGCTGTTATACTTGAATGCTGCTTGCTTGAGGTGTGGTCAGAGGGGAATGGCAGATGTCCACCTCCATCACTTTTCTGTATCTCCTTACTCGAGCTGGAGTTTCTTACTGATCCAGGAGCTTGCTGTATCCCCCCCTCTTCTCAGGTCTCTGCTTCTCATGGGACTGTGGTTACAGATGTGTGTGGCCCTGTGGATCAATCACATTCTCAGATCCCAGGCTCTCATGCTTGCACAGGAAGTGCTTTTATCTGCTGATCTGTTTCTCCAGCCCTATTTTAATTTTGTTTTTGGAGAAAATGTCTCTTTAGATAGTCTAGGCTGCTCCCAAACTCATAGCAATCCACTTGCCATGTCCAGTTTTATGTGGTGTTGTGTATGATAGAACCCAGGGTTTCATGCATCATAGGCAAGCACTCTGCTAAGTTGTGTTCCTAGCCCTAGGAGATACTAAAAAATTTCCCTTCTCCCTAATGAGTTTTGGGGATTCCAATTTATTCAGCAATATTTGGGTAGCCTATTACAGGTATACATTTTCTTAGAAATTGGGACTCAAAGGCTGGAGAGATGGTTCAAAAATTAAATGTGCTTATTTCTGAAGTCTGCTGTCCTGAGTTCAGTTCCCCTGTACCCACGTAAAGCCAGGTGCACCGATACTTCTGGAGTTCCTATGTAGTGGCAGGAGTACCTGACTCGCACATGCTCTCTAATAAATAAATAAATAAATAAATAAATAAATTTTTAAAATTTTTAAAAAATTTCAGATGGGAGAATATCATGTAGTAAGAAGATGAAGAACATGATTCTAGGAGGTAAGTTTAATGTAAGACACATAAACCATAATTATTACTTTAAAATGTACTGGAATGGCCCCTTTAGTCTTAGCTATTTGAGTGCCTGAGGCAAGTCAGCCTAGACAACATAGTGAAACTCCATCTCAGGAAAGAAAATACTAAAAGAGAGAGAAAATTACAGTGGGAGGCTAGGGTCAAAGCTCAGTGGGAAAATTTTGCCTTCTGTGTTTGGCATCTGTTTGAGAGCTAGTGCTATAAGAAAAGAAAACTAAGGTGGGCGTGGTAGTGTATGCTCTCAGAGGCAGTGGTAGGAGGATCACCTTGAGTTCAAGGCCACTCTGAGACTACACAGTTAATTCCGGGTCACCCTGGGCTAGACCAAGACCCTACCTCCACAAACAAACAAAAAACCACCAATGATGTATCATTTCAAGACGGATGTTTGAATGAAACATTTAGCTGAGATTCTATGAGCATTAGTTTTGTCTTTCTGTATTTAGGATATTTTTTATTTGACATTATCATACTTACATACTACATTTTGATCATATGTACCCCACTGATCCTCCCTTATCTCCTTCTGTCTCATTGTATTTATTTCTTACCAGTAGCTATGTCACAGAAGGGAATGACTTCCCCCCTCCCTAACAAACTATCTGTTCATTAGGAAGAGAGTGGCCTCCGGAGCCTTTCCTGTTTATAACATAATGTTGACTGGACCCATCCTGTGCAGGTCTTGTGTGTATTTAACATATTTCTGTGCTGAATCTGTCTACCTCCTCTATAGGTTTGGTGCTCAAGTAACCCCCCAGCTCAATGCCTGTGTTTCTTATGGATATTTTTCTCTATTTGCCCCTTCTATTTTTGTTTAGGAAAAGTTTGTGAAAAAGAAAGTAAGAAAGAAAAGAAGGAAGTATAGGAGGGTCGCAGATACCCTTTCACTCAGTTTCCCCAATGGTGATAATTTCTGTTAGTATAATACAGTGCCAAAACTTAAAAGATTATTTATTTATTTGTCTCATTTATTCATCCACAGCAGAATTGGCCTCAGCTGGCCTCAAGCTCATTATTCTTCCTGCATCTGCCTCCTAAATGCTGAGATTATTGACATGTGCCTCCCTGTCTGGCTAGAGTTTAGTACTTTTTTTTTTTTGGTTTTTCGAGGTAGGGTCTCACTGTAGCCCAGGCTGACCTGGAATTCACTACGTAGTCTCAGGGTGGCCTCGAACTCAGGATGATACCCTTACCTTTGCCTCCTGAGTGCTGAGAAGAAAGGTGGGCTCTACCTTGCCTGGCATTAGATTGGCTTTCTTTTTAACACATCATAATGCCTTCTATATCTTCCATGCATTTTTAGAATGAATGTGAGTCTTAGCATGTCACCCTTATTACTTCAGCATCTATACTATTAACTAGAGTTCAGTAGTTCTTGTTTGTCTTTTGAGGTGAAATTTATGTACAATGAAATACATATCCTAGTTTTCCTGCATTGTTTTTTCTTTTTGTGTTTCTGGGAATGGCCTTTGTGAATGTTAGGCTAGTTCTCTTCCACTCAACTACAACCTCAGTGATCTATGTTTTAAATAATAGAATAGAAATGCAACCTTGTATAGGAAATACATTTTAGTGCATTTGACCTTTCTTCTGAATAGTTCAAGTCAAGTCATGGATATTCATATAGATTCAAATGTGTTTTTCGATTACTTGTTGTAATCAGCTCCACTTGCTGAGATGAACTTTCAAACAGACAGTTTATGGGAGGAATAGGATTTATTTTAGACTTACAGAAACAATGGGAAGTTCCATCAATGGCGGAAGAAGTTGGCCCTCATTCATGATCAAAGCAGGGAGACACCACCTAACAGCCAGCACCACATTCAAGCATTAAGCAGCAGGGACCCAACCAGTGCTCAAAAACCTCTCTGGAGGGCTGGAGAGATGGCTCAGCGGTTAAGGCACTTGCCTCCAGTGCCTAAGGCCCCGAGTTCAATTCCCCAGGACCCACATAAGCCAGAACCACAAGGTGGTGGCCCTGGTTCTCTCTCTCTCTCGCTCTCTCGCTCTCGCTCTCTGTATCTGTCTGCTTGAAAATGAATAAATAAAAAATATTAAAAAAAAAAAACCTCTCTGGAAATAATCCTCCCCACAACACCTTAGGGCAGGATCTATCCCCAGTGTCACCTCTTCAAGCCAGGCTGCTGGAAATCCAAGTTACAAGCTTTAATAAAACATCTGAGTCTATTGGGGGACATACATTCAAATTACCATACTTGGCATTACCAAAATGGTGAAAGTGATTTTGTTATTCTTCAGAGGCAAGAGGATAAACTAGAAACCTGTTTATTTCAAACTTTTAGTAAATAGATACAAAGGTTAGTTCCATAGGAAACTAATGCTAATAATGATGGAAATTGATAAAAAATAATTCTGGAAGGCTGGGCTTTGTGTTTTGAGGAGGAACCTTGGGTTCCTTCTAATTATCATTTTCTTGCTAGCGTTTCATAAATTTCCTATTATGTTTCTTATAAACATTCCTTTTATTCATGTTTTGGAATTTTAACAGTTTTGTTTAGACCCTTCTTATTTACCCTAAATTTGCTAGCTTTTATTTAACATGGTATACTTTTATAAATAATTCAAGGCTAATTTTAAGTATATTTTTTCCCCTAAGGAGATGAAGCCTTATCTAAATCAGTGCCTGCCACAGCGGATGATGATGATGACGACAATGATCCTGAGAATAGGTATGATCCCATCTATAAGGACGTTAAAGATTATAACACACCCTAGGCATGGGCACAAACAGCAACAGAACAACAAACAGGTTGTAAAAACCAAGAATGCCTGCCTTAGCAAGACTCTCTCACAGTCTTCCTGCAAGTTTGAAAAAAAGGCCAGAAAATGTGCTAAAATCACAAACCTTAAGAGAAAATAAATAGCAGTATTAACACACCTAGCATAGGGTGTGCTATAAATACAGTATTGTCAATTCTATGTTTCTTTGTAAACAGTGATATTTTTTGAGACTTTTAATTTTGACAGATTTTTTTTTTTCCCCGAGGTAGGGTCTTGCTCTAGTCCAAGCTGATCTCAAATTCACCCTAAGAATGTAGTCTTAGGGTGGCCTTGAACTCACTGCAATCCTCCTACCTCTGCCTCCCGAGTGCTGGGATTAAAGGCGTGTGCCACCACGCCCAGCCACAGATTATTATTATTATTATTATTATTATTATTATTATTATTTTTTTGGTTTTTCGAGGTAGGGTCTCCCTCTAGTCCAGGCTGACCTGGAATTCACTATGTAGTCTCCGGGTGGCCTTGAACTCATGGTGATCCTCCTACCTCTGCCTCCCAAGTGCTGGGATTAAAGGTGTGCGCCACCACACCTGGCTCACAGATTATTTTTTGATGAACATGAATCACAGTAAATAAGTGACAACAGAAGCCTCTTTATATTTAATTAGTGTTTTGTCATTAAATAAGATGGTCCTATTAAGACCTATTGAGAGGGGAAAACGAATATTCAGATATTTAAGAAATTACTTTCAAAATAAGTATTGATTTAAGAGGCATCTATACTAATTCAGATTTTAACCATTTTTTTCACATAAAATGGAAGTAGATAGTATGGAAGCAGAACTTTATTAAGACTTAAACAGTTTAAATGTAATCAGTGAAGCATATACAGATGTACTTACTCTAAGGGATGGTTGAGAGATGACACATCCCTGTCATGGCATTGAAGAATAAACAAAGGGTTTGAAGAACAGAACCAAGGTATTTTTACATTATTTTAACATCTGTCTTAAAATGTAGTATTCATAATTTTTAATGAAATGATTATATTGTGGATAAAAGACTTCTAGCACTTCAAATGATTCAGTGATCTTAAGTGACTTAACTTTTTTTTTTTAATCTCTAAATTGGAAAGGATGAGTGAAATTTATCTGGTTAATTCCAGTACAGATAATAAATGACAGACATAAGATCATTTTTTAAAAAAGATATTAACTGAGTAGTAGGTGCTCTGGGATCATTCATCTGTTCTAGCTCTGTTTTTTCATTTATTTATTTGTTTTTGGTTTTTTGAGGTAGAGTCTCACTCTAGTCCAGGCTGACCTGGAATTCACTGTGTAGTCTCAGGGTGGCCTTGAACTCATGGCAATCCTCCTACCTTTGCCTCCCGAGTGCTGGGATTAAAGGCGTGTGACAGAGTGCTGATAGGTTTCTTTTGTTCCAAAGATCAGCATTCTGCTAGTAAACTGAACCCTCTCCCTGCCCCCCAGTTCTGGTCTCACTTGTAGCCCAGGTTAACCTGGCACTCACTCTGTAGTCTCAGACTGGCCTTGAATTTACAACAATCCTCCTGATTCCCAAGTCTGAGATTAAAGGTGTGCCCCACCATGATGGCCCAGAACATTTTTATTTAAGCAAAAGACAGGTTTATTTTATATTTAACTAGAATTCAATTATAATCCCAGGACTCAGCTTCTGCTTTCTTCCATTTTCATTTGAAAATATATATGTTTGTATATATTTTATGGGATATGGGTACGTCCCACAACGGAATGATAAAATCATACAATTTATTCATCAGAAATTTTATAATATACCACCATTGCCAAATTATAAAAGCATTAAGAATGATTCACTTGTAATTCTTTTTTTTAAAATTTTTTATTTTTAAAATATTTATTCATTTTCAAGCAGAAAGAGAGAGAGAGAGAGAGAGAGAGAGAGAGAGAGAGAGAGAGAGAGAGAGAGAGCGCACCAGGGCCACCACCTTGTGGGTCTGGCATATGTGGGTACTGGGGAATTGAACCTAGAGCCTTTGGCACTGGAGGCTAGTGCCTTAACTGCTGAGCCATCTCTCCATCCCACCACTTGTAATTCTTTAATTCTTTCCTTATATATGCTAAGATTTGTTTTCCTATAATTCAATATTTACATGTTACTATAATCTTGAAAACATTCTATCTTAATATAGCTGTGAGTGATTATCTTTCATATTTATCCACCCAGTAAGAATGTTGTTAAGGTTTGGTAATTTTTTTGTTATTCCTTATAAAAATGTAAGTGGTATTTTCATATTTTAAGTTACCTGATTTCCGTAACTGGCAAGTATTTTATTGGAAAGGTTCTTTAATCTCATCTTGTATTTGTGATAAATATACAATCTTGTTGAGTACTTTTGAGAGGAATTGCATTTTATCTTAGGCATGTCTTCATATTCAATATAATGTGCTTTAATAAAAATACGATTGATAAATTGTTTGAAATCTACTATACCAAAGAGATGTGTAATATGCATGGGTTATCTTATGATGGGGATTGAAGTACCTTCTTGCATTATTAGTATAGATGATGTATTTGAGCACATTTGAATATGCATTAAACAACTTATAAATTTGTTTGCATATCATAATTAAATCTTGGCTTTCTTTTTCCATATTTTTCAAGTGGGATATATCTTAGTAGAAAGAATATTGTAAGTTGTGTAATTCTGTATAAATTGTGTATAAATTTCAAATGCTTTTTTTAAGTAGTATTGTATTACATTTCCAGTGTTGGTGTTTATGGAGTGGTAAATAATATATTGTTTCAAATGCATAAATACTTGGACGCAATAAATTTGTGTAAAACTTTTTTCTTGTTCAAGCATTTAATTTTCATAGGAGTTAAGAATTTGTTAAGACTCAAGTTATATAGACTAGTTTTGGAATTCCTAAAATTAAGGAAGTGTAAATATATTAATCTTCAAAAACATATATTTGTATCAAGGTTTAATAAAAGATTTACTGTTTTTGTATCTTAAACCTGTAATATTTAAAAAATAAACAAAACAAGGCCATTGGTAGTTTTCGATGTCATTAAAAACTTTATATCATGATTATTTTAGTTGATTTAAATAAGAAAGTTTGTTAGTTCAATCAGCTATTATATAGCATCATTTACATTTGAATGTAAATGTATACTATTGGGAGTTAGAATGGTCCAATCTGTAAATTGATTTCTATTGATTGTATTCATTTAGTGAACAATTACAAAGTATAGGTTGATTGACATATATTTTAAAATTTGTGTAACTGAGAATGTATTTTAGATTTTTCCACAACAGTTTTTATGAAAACCTGTGAGAAGTAGAATAATAATGCCCAAAGGCTTGTCAGAATCAAAAATTAATTATTTAAATGTGTGTGTTTGTGTGTGCATGTGTGTGTGCACATACATGTGTTCATGTGTGCGTGTATGGACACTTCAATTACCACTGCATATGAATGCCAGATGCTTAGGTACACCAAGGCCAATTGACACTGAAAATGAACACCATGCTTGTGCTGTTTTGTGTGTGTGTCTGGCTTACATAGGTGGTTTGGGAATTAAGCCTGGATTGTCAGGCTTTGCAACCAAGCACCTTTAAACTGCTGAGCTATTTTTCCAGCTCCAGATTTTAAAAATTCTCAAATCATGAGTGATGGCACACACCTTTAATTCCAGCGCTGGGAAGCAGAGGTAAGAGGATCTGTGAGTTTAGAGCCTGAGATATGTAGTAAATTCAGGTCAGCCTGTGCTAGAATGAGGCCCTATCTTGAAAAACCAAAATAAATAAAATTATACACATAATTTAGTTATGTAAATGTGTCATGAGGGTAATGTTTCATTTGCATTTTGAATACCTTATTGAATTATAAGTTGATTCTTTATTTGAAAGCTGTGCATCAAGTAATTTATTTTATTTTATTTTTTTAAGTCTTAAATATATATTTTTTTTCCATAATGAGTTACAATATTTAGTGGGCAAACAATGAGTTGTTATCCCCAATACCCCACTTCCCTCCCTCCCCCCTCAACTGGATAACCTCCTCCATGGGTCGTCTGGATCAGTCCTTGTGACAGGGGACCATGGATAGACTAGTTATCAGCCAGGTTCTCCTGTTCGTACATCTGGATAGTCTCCCCCACCACGGCTCTCACAATCTTTCTGCCCCCTCTTCCGCATAGTTCCCTGAGTCGTGGTGGATGAGTATTAAGGCTGCTTTAAGGTTGTGAGTTTAGGGGTCTTT
>PVHP010037768.1:0-17202 GCA_004024765.1 Zapus hudsonius
GGCTGAGGAAACTGGGTTCTGATGTCCAGGAAGGGTAGGAAAGCAGGATGCGAGTGCAAGTCACGAACAAGCACCAGCAGCCAAAAAGCAGGGAGGCCAGGAGAGACTTCTTTCCTGTTTATATAGCCTTAGGGTGGGGTCCCGCAACCCTATCCCAGACTTAATGGCTTCCTGAGTCTCTGGAGTTTCCTTCCTGCCCCGACCCACACAGGAAAGGATGCTTACTTCTAGCTTCTTTGAACTTCATTACATCCTGCCCCCTACTGAGAGGCTGCCTTCTTGTAAACATCCTCAGAGACCCACCGAAGATTATTAAAAAGATCAAGTGGACAACAAAACCTAACCATCACATCGTACACGTATGTAATCTGTTTTGCTCATATTTATCCCACATTACCCTTTGTGGACTCTTCCTGTTTCCCTATTCCTGTTTCTCTTTCAAAATATTCCCTCTTCTACTTTCATGGTTTAAAAAAATCCAGATTCATGGAGCATTTTTGAACTGACAAAATATTTGGGGAAAATGAGATATAAATCAGTAGGTGAATGGTAAATAAATGATATTAAATCCACACAACTTAACTGTACAGCCACACAAAATAACAAGGGACTGTGTATACTTCAGGGACAGAAAAATGGTAAAAATTTCAATGTTTATCTTTTTGTACATTTTGAATTTGTTCTGTGATACATTACCTTCACAAAAATAACTTTAATTTTTAAATGTGTATTTATCTTATATCTTGATAGTGGATTCTTAAGAGTTTGTTATATTACTTCTCATGCCCTTGTGATACATTTATTTTATATTTTCAGTAGTTAAACCTAAAATGAAGCTTGATTTTAAAGAGTAAGGATTTGTTAATTTTGGGAAGATTGTAGGCTATTGATTAACATTTTTCCACACATCAAAACCGATTCTTGGACTTGGCCATGAAAATCAAGATTTGTGGAAATATAAACACATTTTAATTTAGTCACAGGCAATGATGATAATGAACATAGGCACAAATTCTCGCTTATAATGAATCATTAATTTTGACAATAGAAGTGTAAATAGGACTATGAATAGAAATTCTAATTATTCTCCTATTCCAAATGCATCAACTCAAGGTTAGTCACAGCACATATTTACAAGAAATGATATTTCCCCCTTATTTTCTACACCCTGCTCAGGGAAGCCTTGATCATATGAGATAGAGGAGAGAAAATATGGGTGCACCATGGACTTCTTCCATTGCAAATAAATCCAGACACATGCATGGCTTTATAGGGGTAATGAGAAATTGAACCCAGGCTGTGCATGCAAGCACCTCCAACCACTGAACAATCTCTCCAGCCTGAGGTGAATTGTCTATAGCTTAACCCTGCTCATCAGTTTAAATGGAAAAAAGACAATAGATTTGAGTACATGCTCCTAACTTGGTGTACTGCTTTATTCATTTCCAGCTCCAGAAATCTTGCTATCAAATAAACCGTGAGCTTGCCACATGTCATTGTAAGTAAAGTTTTAAGGGAACACAGTCACACCCATCTGCTTATGTGTTGTCTATGGCACTTCTTTCACATTTTTGAGTATCCGTGGCAGGAAGCATATCACCCACAAACCTGGCTCTTCATAGAAAGTTTGCTGACTCCTGTTATCTCTGCATGATCGCATATAAAACGGATATGAGGAAGGTGCATTCACTCACCATTCACTCTCCAAATAACTAATATCACACTGAACTCTATTAAGTGTCAAGCGCTGGGAATTAAATGGTGCAGACACTGTTTAAGCAAAACACAATGTGAAATTCTTGCCCGTGATCTTTCAGGTAATTCCAACTGTAGTATTATAGCTTTACTAGATACTTATGTGTACTCAACTGTGGGAATTCAAAGAGACCACGGAAGGCACATTGGATTCATTGATTCCATGAATATAAATGCCCAAAATGTGCCAATCTATGTTCCCATCTCTGAAGGTAAATCAGGGAATAAAACAGGCAAAAATGGATGCTCTTGTATTGCGTGCGTCACATCAGAATGTATAATAACAAGAAACATTTATAGTGCATGTACAATTGGCCATACAGTGTACTATGCAATTCATGTGGTTTGGATAACAACTCTCCTTAGCTGTATTGTACAAATGAGGAAACTGAGACTTATGTTAAACCCTCACCAAAGTTCAAAGCTAGTTACAGGCTTGGTTTATTTGCAGAGCCCATGTGCTATCTGATATTACTCTACTTCCCTTATAAGGACTTTATAAATGACTGACTGGCTAGCATGCAGTTGCAGTGAACTAACTTAAAAGGAATTTCTTAGTACTTTAATATTTCCTTTTGAAGTGAAGCTCAAGGGTAATGTTAGGAACATGATCACATCTCAGAAACTGAGCTGACAGGCTAGAACACAAGAATTCCTACCTAGATGATGACCCTTGGGCCTCTTGAATCACAAAGGAGATTTTGAGAGTGATTGTAGAGATACTAGGGTCATCACCCTTTTTAGTCATATTTACAAAAATGAAATGCCCAGATACATTAGGAAGTTAAATAATAGTGATAATGATGATGATGATGATGATGATGATAATAATAATAATAATAATAATAATAATAAACAGAATAATCCTGGGGCTAGGAGATAGCTCAGGGGTTAGGGTTAGATAATAATAATAATAATAATAATAATAATAATAATAATAATAAACAGAATAATCCTGGGGCTAGGAGATAGCTCAGGGGTTAGGGTTAGATAATAATAATAATAATAATAATAATAATAATAATAATAATAATAATAAACAGAATAATCCTGGGGCTAGGAGATAGCTCAGGGGTTACAGGCACTTAATTGGAAATCCTACTGGCCTGGGTTCAGTTCCCCAACAGCCCACATAAACCCATAGAGGCATTGGTTTTCAGCAGTAAGAGACCCTGGTGCACACAAACACGTACACACACACACACACACACACACACACACACACACACACACACACTTGCAAATACATAAATAAAATTAAAATAATAATAACCGCAAAGATTATCCTAACTTCTGGCTGAGAAAGTGAAAGCATGCCTCATAATGATAGATAGCTTGCCTTAAGAACAGAAAGCCAAAAAAAAAATACCTATGCCTTAAGTCTTGAGTTCCAGTTTATCTAAGAATATATTCATTCCCCAGAGTAGTTTCAATCAAATGCTTTCTAACCCAGATAATGAAAGAATATGTTTTTCCAGCTTATTGTAAAGCAGAGAATCAGCTTTATATTTTTAATAGCAAAACTGCATCAATTCAGAGTCAAATCACTTTGTTATTATTATTCAAATATGTGACTTTCCTAGTCTGGTGGATCCTGACTAAAAAAAAAACAAATAAATTTGACCATCCCCATTCTCACTAGACATTAAGAGATCTTTAACTCTTTAGAACTTGTGTTTATATAGATGAAATGGAGCCAAGGCTGTGTAACAGTCCAGTGAGTTAGACCATATCATTGTATTAAACACGGTAGAAATGTTGTAACAGTCCGTTGCTGCACAAAGCATCCAATTGGCTGGATGTGTGCTGGGATTTGGCGTTATCAATGGTGGGGGAGGGAAAATAAATCAAGGTTGGATCCAAGCTAGGATTCAGACATATCTACATCTTGTGGCTTCACTGAGACTACCAACACGGTGACTTATCCTCACTTTATCCAATTTCTTAGCTTCCTCCCATCTTCCCTTCACTGCTGTGTCCCTGATGGCTGCTTTCACTTGCTGTACCACCTCACAGGTCCTTGCCTATCATTCCTTCCTTACCTCTCTCAGTTCTGGCTTCTTTACTCATCATTGCACTGAGAAAGTTCTGAAATAATTTCACCAAAAATCTTTATCTTGTCAAATCCAACAGACACTTTAAGGTCCTCAGATTATCTGACCTATCGACAGCATCACTGACCATTGACTGTTCACTTCCTTGGTGTCTGTGACGTCATACTTACTGGTTTTCTTCCAACCTTGCTAATTCCTTTGTAGGCTCTTATTTTATTGGACCTCTAAACATGTGTCTTCAGGGTTTGTCCATAGGCTCTTTTTTTTTTAAGTATCTCATTAGGCAATTTTACCTGTCGTCATGGATTTAAGGAACAATTAGACATCAACAAAAGTTTCTGCTTCAGTTCTCCAGTGAGCAGCTATAGTGACAAAATCAAAAGAGAAGAGAGAACTCTTTTCCTACTGGGAAGCAGAGTACTTTAACTCCATATTGCAGATGCTACAGGAGAAAGCCAGAGCTATGCAATGTCTAGCAGAGACAGATATTCCCAGCAGATGCCTAGGAAGGAAATGGAATTATTTGTGGGTATGTGTGAGACATCCTGTAAAAAGTTTCAAGATTTTGTGTCTGCTAGAAAGATGCAGTTTCTTATTGACAGTGTTTTATAAATTATGCTTCTCAAGATGATTTGGCGTGTGTGTGTGTGTGTGTGTGTGTGTGTGTGTGTGTATTGGGGGTACAATCTGTGTCGGACTTGATCTTGAAAAAGCACCTCTAACTACTTGCCTATCACTACTAATAACTAGAATAACTATTGATCGTTTTACAATGAGTCTTTGGTAAGCACAAAGAAGGTGACCAGTTCCTAACAGTGGTTATGGATCATTACATTTGCTCTGCTAGTGTGCCAAGGCTTTTGAATAAACCAGATATAATAATCACAGTAGATGAATGTGGTCTTCTCTTTTGTTGCATTAGCAATGACTTAAAATGTTAAAAATATTTTTGAGTATGGGAAGATTCTATATTTTATTAAAAGGCTGGTTATCTGTACCACATAAATTTTCTTCCTTTGTATGAACCAGCAATCTTGTTTAACACTAGTCAGTTGCAATGCTCTTACATAAAAGTGTAATAGTTAGGATATCAATCCAGTGGTGGCAATCCTGGAGAGTAGTAATAGCTCTCTTAAGTCTACAGGACCTTGCAAGTTTAATGTATTGGCTAGTGAAACAGGTATTACCTGGTTAAGTTTAGAATGCCTTCTTCCAGAGCCATTTAAGTATATAAGCAGTGGGCAAAAGTTTGAGCTTATGTCATCATAAATTTTAACTATTCATCATTCCTGGATCATCTCTTGGGGATGAGATTAGAGAAATTAATTGGAACTTGATCAATGGCTGTTCTTTTACAGGTGACAGTTGCAGCACTGAATTGTGAAGTACATATAACCAATGACCCTTCTATTTACTTCAATCTGTGAGGTTTGTGAGTCCCTCAGCCACCATCATTTTGATCACCTTGAGGGTACTGAAGAGACACTACTTTACAGAAGGAATTAGGAGTGAAGATATCAGAGGGGACATAATAAAATGATAATCAGGCACTGTGAAATGCCTTACATACATTGTAAGATATAATATATTATATAAGATATAAGGCACACATACATACATCCTTATAA
Source organism: Zapus hudsonius (assembly GCA_004024765.1). Classification (NCBI taxonomy): domain Eukaryota; kingdom Metazoa; phylum Chordata; class Mammalia; order Rodentia; family Dipodidae; genus Zapus; species Zapus hudsonius. The sequence continues at coordinate 5,438 of PVHP010037768.1, forward strand.
TGCAGGTATATTTTATTATCTTCATATCAGACAAGAAAAAATTAAGCCTACATGAAATTAAATGCCTCACTGAGGTCACATGACTGACATGTGTCAGAGTGTGAATTCAAGTCCAGATCTATCTTGATCACATCCACACTATAGATCATTCCCTACCAGCAAGAAAAAGAAAAAAAAATCTTTTTTTTATTGTCCATACTGAGTTACATTGTTTATTGGGCCAACAATGAGTTGTTATCCCCAATTCCTCATTGCCTCCCTTCCCCATCTCCAGTCAGCTGGATATTTTCCTCCGTGGGCCATCTGGATCAGTCTTTGTGGTAGGGGACCATGGATAGCCTAGTATTCAGCCGGGTTCACCTGACCCAAGTGTGTTGTTACTGAGGGTTGCCATGCCTCTGATATTCTCCCCCACCACGGCTCTCACAATCTTTCTGCCCCTCTTCCGCATAGTTCCCTGAGTCGTGGTGGGTGAGTATTAAGGCTGCTTTAATGTTGTAAGCTTAGGGGTTTTTGTGTCGAGAATCGTTGGTTTCTGTCTCACTGGCTTATCCTGAGTTGATTGAATGGCTGTAGCTGTGGGTCCCTTGTTCCTCCAGTCCTTCTCTGCAGCGTTCCATATGGATCCTCCACGATATGACTGTTGTGGCTCATCTCTTGCCAGGATCTCAGCTTTCTTCCTGCGGTCATTTGGTAGTGTTATATGGGCCACAGCTCTCTCACTGTATCCTGAAATATAAAAAACACAATCTCCATGGGAGAGTGAGATCAGTATAGGTTAACAAATATACACCATTCTGGATTAGCTAACTTCTATTTTTAGTAGCCTCCCCGTCAGTCGCTCGCATAGTGAATCTTTTCTTGGGAGCCCAAGAGTATGGGATCGCCCTGAATCCTCAGTTCCAATCAAGGGTTCCCCCTCTCTGAGTGGAATATTTGGCCGAATTTAATAGCTGTTGATTGTCTCCCCCAGGCCCAGGTTCCACCAATGCACAAGTGCTCCTTTCTTGGTTTGCTGTTCTCTCCCAGTAGGAGGTGTGGTCAGCCTACTCATGGCCGCAGACTGTGTTTCATTCCAGTGGTCTATTTACTCCAGCTGTCGTTGATCTGCTTCCCCTGGCAGCTTGTGTAGTGCCTTCCAGCACTGCACTAACTGCCATCTGGGGGCTGGTTACCATTCCAGACCTCAAAGGGTCTCTCGATGCTGATCAATGGCATTCTGTGGTTTCTTCAGCAACAGAGTTTTGCCTCAGGCCTGGGGAGGGTGTTGAAGAGCCTTGACAGAATTCTATCTTGTTTTTGGAGCCTCATGGGTCACTTTGGTCAACAGCTCATTGAGGGAAGGAACTGGTGGATGGGACCCAGGGCTGTCAGACTGCTCAATTATTCACAGGCTTAGACATTCTCCCCTACTACTCATGGCCCCTCTTACCAGTTGATGCCCACTACTTACTCTTTAGGTGAAAAAAATATCTTTAAATGAACAAAATATAAACTATTATATATAATTATTTCTTTCCTAATTTTACATTTGGCAGTAATCTTTGGTAAAAGGACCCATCCAGCCTCCAGCAACAGCAAGTCAGACTGACTAGTCAGCGTTCTAAGGTCCCAAGTGACTGGAAGGCACCCTGTCTGAACACATTCCTAGGTGTCTGCATCTCTCCCCTCCTTCAGAATGCAGCGAAGCTGGGAAAGGAAAGCCAACCAGGATATGGGCCAGAGGTTATTTTCTTTCTCAAAGGCCGGAAGTTAAGGTGGGGGATAAGCCCAGCATCTCAAAGCAGAGAGATAACAATAGAAGAAGCCTTGATGAGTACTGAGCACCAAGCTCAATAGCCTTCAAGTCACCAAACGAAGTCAACAGAAAATGGCAAACAACAAATAGAGCTGGATAGAAAGAAAGTTGGAAGCCAATTGAGAAACAGCTTGGTCTTCTGAGTGCTTCCTTTTTCTTTTTAGCACCCTCTCACATTTTCCTCCTTTCATGTCACCACATGAACCCAGTGGTCACTCTCCACTCCTCTAAGTTTGCCCTGTGACTCTTCCTTCATATGGGAATGCTTTAGACCCTACACCCTGGTCCAAAGATATCAACCCATTTTTCAAGAATCAACTTCAAAATCACTTTCCCTGGGAAACTTTCCTCATCCTCCCCAATTTTAAATTAACCATGACATCCTCTGGGTTATTATAAACTTTACTTTTATCCTTCATAGCAATACATCATGTTAGGTTGAATTCACTTTTCTACTCCCTAGGTCTTTTGGGGACAGTTTTGTTTTCTCCTACACACAGGACAGAGACTTTAGTCTTTGTTCTATTTATTTGTCTCAGTGTCCTCAGCGCCCAACAAAGGACTCTGTACAAAGTGGGGCTTTTGATACATTCTTATTGAATTAATGAATGAGTAGAGAATAAATGCTATAACATATGAGACATTTAGTAGGCAATAACAAAAATGTTTTTCCCAACATATAATATTTTCCTAAAAAGGATTTAATGTGGCTTAAAAATCATGTATATTTGCATTAAGGAAGATTTTGCAGAGGAAAGTAAGTGATTCTGTTGCTAACAACTAAATTCTTGATTTAGAGCGTTAAGAAATAAAAAAAGAAACCTTTTCAAAAGCCCGTTTTCTCCTTTTTCAGTCTTGGCAGAAGCACATAACCCTTAGCAAAACAATAGTGCTCCACACAGGATAACAGACACAGTGTCCTTGTTCATTAATTTTTTGTTGTTCCTTCCTCAGAGCTAACTGGTAAAGGACATAGGTGAGAAAAAATGTCAACTGGAGATGAAGAAAAGTGTCAAAAAGAAATAAAGTTTCAAGGTTAAAAAAAGGAAGTAATCTTTACCCACTGAATGAGTTATTATGTGAGTCAGCTGTCCTTAAATCTAAGGGCCATCTGCTTCTAAAGAGGATTTGGAGAGATTTACTGCAAGAGACATGGGAGTGAGGATGGCAGATGAGGAGGAATGGGAGGGAGTGAAAGAGAAGAAAGAAGGATGATAGTTTATTTAAGAAAGTGAGGAGAGAGAGAGAGAGAGAGAGAGAGAGAGAGAGATATTGGTGGATGAAAAGACGCAGAAGAGTTGTTAAGGGAAAGCTAAGAAAACCCAGAAAATCTGTCAGAGCAAAATGGACTTGGAACCATAAAGATAGAGAAATGACTCTCTTGGCTAGTGCTCTTTGTCAGCCATGGCAGATTGGCAAGGCTGACTGGCTTTAGAGTGAAGTGAGCTGAAAACCTGGCAAAGAGATTGAATGCGGGAGCATTGCTAACTCTATGTTTTTACTCATTGAGCTTCCCAGCCATAGACCTTGAAAAGTGATAGATACCACAATAAATAAAAATAAAAATCATCTCTCCTCGCAATGAAACTAAACAATATATACCTCAGTTTTTGTTTATGTCAGTGTCTTACGCATACCAGGCTGGTCTCAAATATGCTATGTAATCGGGGGTGACCTTGAATTCCCAATCCTCCTACCAAGTGCTGTGACTATCTTAACCATAAAAAGAAAGACTGACAGTTTAAAAATACAAACAGACTATTTACCTTTGCTTCATTTTTTAAAAAGAAAAGCCTTGTAAATTGGAATAATGATTTATTTATCAATGTAGAGAATCTTTTCAAAATATATAGAATATCTAAAAATTTCTATTTGTTAATGAACTTTTCTCATTGCCGACAGCTGAAACCAGTCCCCTCCTCCCCAGAAAGACAAGTTACAGTTGATGCTTAAACATTCATCTTCCCCTTCTAATTGCTGTGTAGGAGTGATTCTATGATTTTGGAAGGAAACTTCAGTGAATAAATGAGCGACTCTCTCATTTGCTATTTGGAAGTTATAAAAATTACAAGACATCATTCCATTATATTCCCTCATTTCCTTGTCATTGGGAAAGGTTCCAACCTTTCATCATATTAAAAAGCAATTATCAAAATGTTTTATTCCATAATAAGTTTGACTACTAGGAGAGAAAGTATTCAGAAATCAAAATAAGGGGGTTCTTTTTAGCATATAAACAGGTGAGTCAACCCTTCCAATTTGAAAAAGAAAATTGTCAGTGAAAGCTTCCTCTGGAGCCCATCCATTTCAGAGTTTGGTTTCTTCATTTTGGCGTTTCTTTACTGCCTGAATCCTGCTCAGCCATCCTTACTGCATTATAGATGTTATCTTCTTGATGACTAGGGAAGCTGATGGACTTGGGTTACAGTTCCTACAGAAGTGGGCACACAACATTATTCCCCATCATTAGCTGGCCTTTGTTAGCAAGAATTCAGAGTGTGGTCTCCTGCAGTCACTCACCCAGTAGTAGCCTCTGAAGCCACCAGGTATAGGGCACCATGCTTTTGAGTTGTGAAGAATTACAAAGGGATTTAAAGACATGCTGCCTAATCCCTCCATAATAATCCTTAACATTTGTTCAGACCCTCACAATTTACAAAGGGCTTTCCCCTAGGTTGTCTCTTTCATCCTCACAATAACTCAGAGAAGCCAATGTGGATCTTACCAATCCTCATTTGATAAATGAGGTAGCTAAGGTTCAGAGAGTTGGCGTGCCTTGCCTGACATCATGAAGTTAGTTAACAGAAAAGGAGCAGCGGCAGGAGGCCAGAGCAGACACCCCAGCCCTTAGATGAAGAGTGCATGTTCTTTTACACCCTGCTGTGTCTCTCAGAGCAGCCAACAGAGAAGGAGACAGAGAAGAGACAGAACAGAACACATCATGTAGAAAATCATCAGCCTGAATGATCAGCAGGAAAGGGGCAAAAGAGAAATGGTGAGGTGACCTGAGGTGTCACTCATGGCCAGAGGCTGCTAGACTAGATGGCACCTTGATGTGAATAAGGAGGGAAAAAAAGTATTCACATTTTTGTTGTTTGTTTGAAGCAATGTTTCACTCTAGCCCAGACTGACCTAGAACTCACTCTGTAGCTCAGGCTGACCTCAAACTCCTTCCCCAGCCTCCCTAGGAGTTAGTGTGTGTCTTCATGCCTGGCTCAAAAGTACTCACTTGTGATAGATGCAGTCTTGCGGTTGCTTGTAGCTTAAAGAACCTTTGTGGGGAGTAGAAAATGATCCTCTTCCTCTCACTGGATGTGACTAGTACCTGAGAGCAGGGCTAGAACTCAACCATAGCTGTTCTTGGGTGGGCACCTGGGACTAGACCTTTCTACACAGCAGTGCATGATGGTCCTGACTGCCATGACCAGCAAACTTCAGAAGAGGGAAAGTTTGCTGAACTCTGCTATTCAAACTGTGGCTCCTAAGTCAGTGTCAGCAGGGGCCTGTTAGACATGCCAACTTGGGTCTCACTTTCAAACCTACTGGCTCAGAATCTGTATAGTCAGGAGATTCCCATCAACCTTGAGACGCTCTGCGCTACAAACGGAAGGTGAGCCAGGAACAGGATGTCTTGGATTTGGAGATAGTAACTCTGGGGTCACCCCTGAAATGGCAAGTGGGTCTGTCTGAAGAAAGTGGTGCTCTGCCTGGAACTCGGGTTACCACCAACTCTTCATCTTCCCCTGAGCCGCACCCAGTTCCTGTTCTCAGGGAGATCACTGTCTACAGATGATAGAGAACATTTAAGCCTAAGCAACAAACTCAAAGGTGAGTGCAAAGTGCTGGAGGTGCAGGAACAACTATGCCTGGTATGTGAGTTAGGTGCTTCAAAGCGAAGAATTCACAGAGAGAAGGGTGCTCCTTCTGGCAGAGGTGTCTATCTTCTCCACTGAATGATGGACCTTTTGGTGGGGAGGGAGAGCTGGTGCAGTTTACAGCCATCTCTGGCCTGTCTCAGGGCCTAGCCCAGTGGCCAATGCCCAGCTGTCTCTCAACAAATGCTCAATAACTGAATGATGGTGGATCAGCTGACTGACAAGCACAAATGAGTGGCATTGGATAGGGCCAGGCTAACATGGGAGGTGGAGAGAGCTTATGGAACCCAGAAATGACAAGGTTAAGATCTACATTACATTTAGATTATGGCTAGAGAAATAAGGGAAAGATCTGAGAGATCTAGTAGGATACTAAGATTTCATAGTTGAAAGAAAAATGTAACAATGAGCCAGAAACATTTTAAAATATGGCTTTTTAAAACACGAATAATCTTTAATAATGAGCCAAGCAAATCTGCAATCAGGTCCATTCTCTCCAAATGGGCTGAGTGGAGAGCACCCAGAAAGGCTGCTGCCTGCTTTTTCCAGCACACTGTGGGGTTCCATTTTGCTTCCAGTGAGAGAATGGGCATTTTCCTTTACAAATCCCCATTGCACAGAACAGGGCAAGAGTTCCCTGAATGAAATTCAGTCATTAGCCTATCTTTTATAATCTATGTAATGCTTCCAGAGAGGAGCAGAGAAAGTAGTTCACAGGCTAATAAGCCTGGGACCAACAGGGGATTATCAAAGCCCTCCTAATGCAACCAAGCATGCTGCGACCTGTCTGCCTCAGATGTGTAGAATAATTGACTTGTTGCCTGCGTATTCCATATGATTAATATAAATGGCAGTTTCTGCACTATAAGGAAAGGTTTTTAAAAATGGGAGTTAGACTCTGCTCTTCCATGTACAGAGATTGTTGGGCATCCAAGAAAGGCTAAAGAATTCACTGTGGTTTGAAGTTAGTAGAGATGGTGGGGCCCAGGAGGGAAAGTATCAACTACATTTAGAAGACCAGTAGCTCCTGGACCAAGCCCATAAGATGTGGGGCAGAAAGACAATAAAGGTTCTAGAAATATTTCAGAACTAAAGAACTAATGGAATGTGGCTGGACAGAGATTGGGGAGAATTGAATGACTCAGATTTAAATTTTGAGGAAAGGCATGGGCTGGGACCAAGGAGATGAAGGCAGTGAGTTTGAGTCTGAATACACTGAGCTGGAGGTGCCTAAGTGCCATCCAGGTATAGCTGTCCAGTAAGAGATGGAAATGTGGGTAGAGCTTGAATGTAGTGGAATTGTTGGCCTGGAGATGTAGACATGGATATTATGAATGTAGTATTAATGAAAGCCATGGAAGTGAATTGTTTCTCCCAGAGAGATTACCCAGAGAGACTACCCAAAGGGAGGAGGAGAGACAACTTAGAGAAGGAAAACAAGAAGTACCATCACTGAAAGGTGACAAGGAAGCTAGGGAACAGCAAAGTTTGAGGATGTGTGGTGATATGACCAGGTTGTAGAGGACACAGGCAGAAAGGAAATCAGGTTGGTCAATTAGTAGTTTGTAGGTTATGGCTGCAAGAACAGTTTCACTGGTGCAGGGCAGGGAAGAGCTATGATGCAGGGAGAGGAAGAGAGGCTGGCCTTCAAACTGAAACACTGGACTAGAATATGAGGGATTTGGTAATGGAGGAAAGAATGACGTGGTAGCCAGATAGGAAGAGAAAGGTTCTTTTAGTATGTCAGAGGATTGGGTCTGTTGAGTAAGGAGAGATAGTTTGGGAGACAAGAAAAAGGGCATTGATGGAGATGGATTCCTTCTAAGGTAACAGAATGATGGATCTTAGAGAAAAAGAACACCTTTTGTTTAAAGCAGGAAGGAATTAACAGATAAGCAAATACTGAAGCAGTAGACTATGCTGCTTTGGAAAGCCTCCTCCTCTTTAATAGCAATATTAGTCACTGGGGAATTAAGAAAAAGGAAAGATGCAATCTAGCCTGACTGTGTAAAAGAATAACCCATGTGAACTGCTCATGCAAACTTATCCTTGATTAACATAGGGTATCCTAATAATTATGCATACCCATACACACTTTTTTTTGTTTTTTTTTTTGAGGTAGGGTCTCACTCTAGCCCAGGCTGACCTGGAATTCACTATATAGTCTCAGGGTGGCCTTGAACTCATGGTGATCCTCCTACCTCTGCCTCCTGAGTGCTGGGATTAAAGGCGTGCGCCACCACGCCCGGCTCATACACACTTTTAAGGTTCAAGTTTGACTTGACTTCCCAACTAAACTCTCTTTAGGTCTACTCAGTGTTCTTACTTTGTAGGTTATGTAATGTTTGTTCGCCCTCTTAACAAAGATTTTAGAAGGAGCATTGAGTTGGGCAAGAAAAAATTCTTATATCCCCGTTGACAGGTTTGCTTACTATTCAAGCTTAACTTGATTAGGAACCTCAGATGAGGGAGAATATGTGGCATTTGTCTCTCTGTTGTGAGTTTGCTGAGTGTGATCTGTTCCAAGTCCCTTAACTTTCCTGAAAATTTCATTATGTCATTTTTCCTCACTGCTGAGTACAAGTCTGTGGTGTATATGTACCACAACTTTGATATCCATTTGTCCAATGATGGGCATTTGGGTTGATTCCAATTAGTGGGGGGGGGAGAAAATGGGAGTGGGGGGAGACAAACACTAATCTAAATCCATAATGAATTGATGCCATAGAATCCTTACTTATGGATAGTAAACTCTTGAGGAAGATGGGGGCATTGTATGGTAAGAAGGGCCTTGAAGAGGAGGAGATGAAGCCTAACCCTAATACAGTGGCTCAGGCCTATAACTCCCTGTCCCAGTTATTGGTTACTTCCCTTACTGAAGTGTTGATCAGAGATACTTATGAGGTCCCTAAAACTAGACAGGCTTATGTCAAAGCTCTTGATTACCTGTCCCAGGCAAAAGATAAGACCCTATTGCTGAAGATACCACAGGCTGCTGTCATACAATACCAAGAAACCCTTTGGATCTGGAAAGGAAGCAAGCTCCCAGATGGAAGGTGCTTCAAGAGCTATCAGGGGAAATTGGCCAACAATATTCAGAGAAAGCAGGGGAACACTACTATACAATACAGACCGATGGTATGAGAATGCACAGGACACTGCAATAAGGCAGAAACCAGCAAGGCAAGAAGTGCTCATCCATACAATAGTGGTGCTTAACTTGATTGGATAATCAATGGCTGATTGATTGGCTAAAAGATCTGCTCAGTGGTAGGGAACCCTGAGCTGGAATGGGAATCCAAGGTGAATCCATATGGAGACCAAGAACCCAGACTCCAAGGGGAAGCCCCCACTAACCATGAGACTACAGAGAGGCTACACCCATTAGAATCTCACCAAATTAACAATGTTTTTTTTTTTAATTTAACCTACACTAATCTCACTCTCAGTTGGAGATTCTGTTTTTGTGTTTCAGAAGGCAGTGAGAACCCTTGACAACTGAATCCCACCTCTAGGACCTGAGATGATGCCTGTACACCCAGGCAGGAGATGAACCACCTCTAACACATCATCTAGGGCTCAAATGTAACCACAGAGGAAGTGTTAAGAAAAGCAAACAGAGCTTCCTCCACAGCAAGTCAGACAACCTGTGCAAGGGTAATGGAGACAGACACTGAGGATACTCAAAGTAGCCCAAAGCAGAAACATAGAGACTCAGGTGCTCAACAGAAAAGCAGACTTAAAACTCACCCACCATGGCTCACGGAATTTTTCAGAAAAGGGGGCAGAAAGATTGCGAGAGCCTTGATGGGGGGAATATCCAGAGACATTGGCTCCCTTGATGACAACAATAATAACAACCAAAAACCTGGCTACTGCTTGTACAATTCATATCCGTCTGTCCCATGGACCAGTCCAGCAATCCCACTGAAGATGGCCCTCAGTGGACTGTAGGGAGGGAGGAGGAAAATAGGGGTACCAACACAAAACTTTTTCATCTACTGTTTCTAATTATTAACAATAAATAAATAATTAAGACAAAAGCCTCAAAAAAGAAAAAAATCTTAAATCAGTTTATTTCCATACATTTAACATGACAATTAGGGAATGAGAGAAAACAAACTTGGAAGGAAAAAAAAGGAGGGCAACTTTATGGCCTTGTCACATTCCAGAGATATGCTTGCTAATGGACATGCTTGTCCCATTTTGAGAGAAGACTGCTTTTGAAAAAGGCCTTTTCCTTGGCCTCAGGTAGTTACATATAATTATTAGAATTTAGGGAACACAAGTGTAATGAACACAGCAGATGTGCTCTTCAGAGGTCATTGTGTGAGATGTGCTTGAGGTGTACCACAGCAAAACTTATTTGGAGATTATTTTTGGTCCCCATAATGAATCATCTGTTTGTCTGAAACATTCAAAAAACTATATGTTTTTAAAGGCATTGAAATATACTTTTAATTCTATGATAGGTATTATGAAAATAACTGCCATTTGCTGAGCACCTACTGTGTGATACATACATTACATATGTTATCACAATATTCAAAAACTAATGTTTTCATAACCTGAAGAGATAAGCGTATCTATCAATGTCTCTGTCAAGAGGAGAAAATAGAAGCTTTTCACAGCTACTACCTCAGCTTTTTGTTCCTTTACCCAGCAGCCATCACAAAACAAGTGTCCTTACCTTTTAAGTATGCTAGTGAAATAGTCCTGGAATACTGCTAAGTAAAAAAGCAAGGCAACAAATTGCACATTTGCTATGTACTCAATTATAGGGGAAAATGAACAGAAAAGACAGAATTATAAATTAAATTTAGTCTACTTTCTATTTCATTGTAAATTTCCAAAATTGTCAACAATGTTTGTGGATTAATTTTCTATTACCAAAAATGCAAAAACTATGAGAGTTGGAATGAGTGCTCAGTGGGTCAAAGCACTTCTTGCACAAGCATGAGGGCCTGAAATAACCTCATTTGATTCCCTAACACATAAATAATTGTCCATTTATGTCTGTAATCACAGGCCTCTGGTAACCAGAGACCAGAGAATCGCTGGGGCTTGCAAAAATGGCCAATTCTGGAATCAGTATGAGATTCCATCTCCAGGAAACACAAGACCAAGTGATGGATGGAGACATCTCATATTCCCCTTGACCTTCACATGTGCAGTCGGGGGCATCTGCACAGCAACAGGCCACACATAGTGTACACACATTCCAAAATAACATGAAACTAAGATAAGGAAGGGAGGGGGAGGGTCAACTGAGGATAATGAGAGGCATGGATGATAAAATATACCCATGTAGAAAGTATCAAAAAAGTAAATATATCAAAAATAAAGATGAATTGTCTTTAATCTCTGTGTCCAATACCTTCTTAAAGTTATTCCTGTTAGGTTCTTTCCTCTGCCACCATACAAAGCCCATTCACGCTGTGTTAGCTGGCACTGCACCTTCTCAGTCCATAGGTCCATTCTCAGTTTCACTCTTTCTTGGCCCAGCTCAACCCAGCAAGACAGTGGGTCACTCTCTCCTCATGCCTCTCTTCCTTGAGTTTTTTTTTTATTTCTTTTCCTTTTTAATTTTTTTTATTTGCAAGCAAAGATATCAACTATGTGAGGTAATGGGGGTATTTTAGTTATCTTGATTGTGGTAATCATTTTACAATATAAGCATATATTAAAATATTACAATTCACATCTGAAACATCCAGTGTTTGCCAGTTATACATTAATAAAGCTGGTGAGGGAGCGGCCCTTACTAATGTCTCCATTCTTAAACAGCTCAGATCCTGTTTCAGCCTCTTATTCTGTGTTGAAGATAAATATGTTGCTTTCAAGAAAGTCTACAAGAGGTTAGTGTTGCGGTAAGCTTTCTAGTTGCTGCACAGAAAGAACCCGAGCAAAAGTGGCTTGTGGAGGAAAGGGTTTATTTGGCTTACTGACTCGAGGGGAGACTCCATCCTGGCAGGGAAAATGATGGCATGAGTAGTGGGGTGGACATCACCTCTGCCACAGCACTGCCAACAGTGGCAGGAAGGTGTGCCAAATACTGGCAAGGGGAAGCTGGCTTATAACCCCCATAAACC
>PVHP010037769.1:0-17178 GCA_004024765.1 Zapus hudsonius
ATTTTATTCACTATACAGCAGATAATAAAGTTGCTTTAAGATATCAAATTTGACAAACATGTGTCAAGTCTTATCAAGTACCTCAACCAAGATATAATTTGAAATATAGTATACATATATTCCATAACCTGAAGCTATTTATCATAAACTTTCTCATCATTATTCACTCCCTTCCACCTCTAAAATAAATCCTGACCACTTTTGATAATGCCAGGAACTTGACTTTTAGAATCACATGACATTCAGTTTATCTGTAATTTCTATATTCTGCTTCCCTCATCTCATGACAGGGTTAGAATATTGTCTTCGTCAAAGGATCTTGGGAGAAAACTAAATGACATGGTGTGTATTAAAGTATAGTACAGCAAGCAATTCACGCCCAGTGTGGAAGCCTGCATCTTCAGGTGGAGATCAGAGATGAAGAGGCACTTTCGGTAGCCTAGAAGCCAAGGTCCAGGCCCTGCATGACCTATGAGCTCTAGACAACAGGAGACTGAGGCCAGCAGGCCCATGTCTAACACAACCATCACCTGTGAGGTCCAGCCAGCTGAAAGCCTGGCTGCATGGGGCCTGCAGAACTAGCAGAACAGAGGCTACTGCAGTGGGAGCTCGGGCCATTCGGGACCTGCTCCAGAGCGAGTATAGCACACTTCCAGCCTCTCCGACGCTCGCATACCTTGTGTTCATTCTCTCTGGAGGCTCTGTGCCCAGACCTACTTAAACCTCCTCAGTCAAGGCCTCTCTCTCTCATGTTCTGGGTTCTGATGGTCTGATAAATTTGAATTGTAAAGGTCCAATGAGGTGTCTTGTGGTCCTCTTGATACAGATTAGGAGCAAAGTAACCTTTTCCTGATACATAGTTAGCTATGGACTGACCCATAGAAACATGGATGGTACCTCGCCTGCTCTGGCAGGGCTAGAACACATCTGATTCAGCCTCATTCAAGATGGCTCCACATGACAGTCTCCTAATCCCTCCTCTACAATAGTAACAGTTTCCTGTTTCTTCCTTAGTTTCATGGGTTGGGCCCCTCTTGGGTCAATACTCCTCTTAGGCCCACCCAAACCAATCAGGTCCCTCCCTACATGCCTGAGCCTGGTGATGAGGCTCATTCTAATTGGGTGTGTGATTCATATAAATAGGCCTGAAACAGGTGTGTAACTCTCCTCCTCTCCCTCTCTGTGAGTGAGATATTCTCGGTCTCCTCTGCCATGCTGGGAAAGGAAAGAACTTCTTTTGTCTTGGGAGCTTTGCTGGTTTATCTTAACTCTCCCTAAAATAACTCATAATTTATACTTCTCTTGGGTCTGCATTCTCAATTTTTGGCTAGCATGAATAGGAACTCTAGTCAAGAGGCGTTGTGTGGGAGTTCTAATCCCACAGAGCTCTCTGCTCCAGTGGCCTCCTAGCAGGCTCCCAAATCCTTCTATACATTGTCTAATAAGTGGTTCTTCTCCAGTGTAACACACATAGTAGAGGATTTAGCATTGAAAGACAGAACATTTAGCCAATCTCTGTTAGCTAAGAGATAAAAAGGACTCAGTGGCTCACATAAACTAATTGTCCTTCCTCAGAGCTCTTGCCTGGCCATGTGCCACCTACCCATTATGTCTTTTCAGACAAAGCCGGGTGATTTTATAATATTTTTCATTAAAGCTAAGGTCAGACAATGTTATGTTTAGTCTAAACCTCATGAAATGTCGAGAATTTATCTCATTTATCAGTGGCTGATAGCTTACTAAACAAATATGAGGGTTAAGCGAGGAACTCGTATACAAGTATTTTTAGGTATAGTATGTACCAAGTAACTTTTGAATACAGAGAAGGAAAAATTCTCTTGCTCTCTGAAGATGCAGATAGATGAATAATTATAGTAATATTTGACAAAAGATAATACAGGGGATTGATACAAAGCACAGTGGGAACATAGAGGATTATTCTGGGCTGTTCAGAGATGCCTCCCCAGCACAGGCAGGCATATTCTGTGTCTTAAGAGAAGGTTCCCCCATGCACAGGGTCCTGGAGATACTGCAAAGGCTCTGCCAGTACTGCTGACACTTGTGACTCCAGGTGACATCTAAGCTGTGGCTTCAGTATTGGGCAGTACTCATTTAGAATGGCTCCATTGTGGCAGAAAGAATCCTAAACTATGCCCTTTACAGGCCATATAGGTGGGGAGTACTGGCAAGACCTGCAGGGAGGGGGTGACAGGCAGCAAGTGGGTCACCAGGGGGCAATCGTCCTGGGTGCTTTGTTCATGTTTTCAGACACTTCTGCAAGTTTCATCATCCCACATGAAAAGTCAGCATTTGTTCAGACCCTGACCCTTGTTGAGACTCTTGTGTGAGGAGTCTTCTCCAGGGTGCACCTAGTGCTTTTCTGAGTTAGAACCCATGATGCCCACAGTAGTTTATAATCTGCCACCCTGCTGCACTGATCACTGCCATGCCTGTTTGTGTAGCACAACTCTCCACTCTGAAGTAAGGTCTAAGTCCCAGGAGAGGCATGCTTGGTGAAGGGGGGTCTGGTTCCTGGAATACCAATGAGATCTTTGCCCAAAGCTTACCTGCAGGGTCTTTGTGTCATCCTTAGTTCGTCTCTGCTTTATAGTAAGGGAAGGAATTTTGAATTTTTCTTCTATGGTCTGCTACTGTTTGATTAGTGCAAGAACAAGCCCCACCCATGGAGACCAGCCATCCTGGTTCCTTTTTCCAAAGCAACCTTTGCTTTAGGATAATGGGCTCCTCACCCTGACTGCACTTGGTCCATATGTTCTGTTCTTTGTGTCACACACAGCTAACATTAGGACACCAAAGGGAGCAATCTCAGCAGGGAAAAATCACTTGCAGTTTCTTTATTCTTTTATACTTTTGTTGTATATCCTATACTCTGGCTACTTTCATTGTAAAAGATTATCATATGTTACCTTATTCAAAGTCCTGTTCTCTAATGACAGGTTCGTCTAGTATAATAAAAAGCTAAGAATAAAGTTTTTGAGGTACTCCTGTGGAGATTTATGTGCTATTTTTTTTCTGTATCCCAGGTAGTTTTCATGCAGATAGAATATCTTAACTATCTTATGGTTTTAGCTCACCTTAACATTAGAATTTTAAACATATTTTTAAAAATATTTTATTTGCTGAGATCCTTTCCTTTCAGTGCTAACTAGTCTAAACATTATCAAGCCTTGATAACAGCTGTAATTAGGCATCTACCGATGCTCAGCATTGTATGTTTCTATTTCGTTAACACTAATTTCAGGTACACACACACAGCAAAAGTGTATAAAGATGTCCAGAAAGATGCAGCCCAAGGCTGCACCATGCTCCCACGGGTGCTGCTCATCACACTGCCTGTGTGTTTCAGGCTGTGAAGGAGCTGTGCCTGCTGCTGCTTCGCCAGTCCCTGCTGCTGCCCGCCCTCAAGCTTCTCCTCGAGAGCCGAGACGAGACTCTGCAGGCCATGGCCCTGCAGCACCTCTCAGCTGCCACTAAGGTATGTATGCCTGGTTGAATTCACTTTTCTTCTTTGCTTCAAAAGGGGGAATTAGCTGTTTTATCATTAGTAATAACCATGATTAATTTATCTGCGGTATTCTCTAGTCACAAGAGCAGTCTGCGTTCTGTCCAGGCAGTACAAATTTGTTGGTTTTGCAAACATTTTTAACTAAGCCTCTTTCATGAACCAGATTCTGTTTAGAGGTTGAGAAAGCACATGTGGAAGGCACAGAACAGCTTTTCCAGAGAAGCAGTGTTTCACTCTCACAGACCAGCGCTGGTCTTTGTGCTGTTTGGAATCTAGGCAGGTGGGGTTGTGTCTGGGTGGGAGCAGTTTCATTGCTGTCTGAAGTGGATGCCTGTCAAGACGGGTGGATGTGCTGGAGTGAAGGGTGGAGAGTCTTCCCTCTAGGCTGGCTGTATACTTTTCCATTAGATAGCTCAGGATTGTGTTATAAGGAACTCAATGTCAATATGATCTTCCTGAAACCCTTTTGTAAGGAAAAGAATCATGCTTTCATTTGTGTGCTTACATACCCCCTTCTCCCCCAAGGCAGACATGCATGTATGATATTACACACACACACACACACACACACACACACACACACACACACACACCCCACACACACATACCCACACATATTTTGAGTATGTGCAGGTACACATGTGCATGTGGAGACCAGAGAACAACCTTGAGTGTCATTCCCCTGGTCCCATTGAATGAACAAACCTACCTTCTTTCCTTCCTTCCTTCCTTCCTTCCTTCCTTCCTTCCTTCCTTCCTTCCTTCCTTCCTTCCTTCCTTCCTTTTTTTTGTTGTTGCTGTTGTTTTTGTTTTTCTGAGACAGTCTCCACTGCCTTGAGCTTGCCAAGTAGGCTAGACTGGCTAACCAGGAAACCCCAGGGATCTTCCTGTCTCCACTCCCCCCAATGCTGGGATTGCAGGTACATGACACCACACCTGGCTTTTTTTTCCCATGGGTGTTGGGGATTGAACTCAGGTCTTTATGTTTGCATGGCACTTTACCAGCTGAACCATCTTCCCAGCCCTCTCCGTTTTTTAAACAAAAACATGGCAATATGTCTTCTGGAAACCAAAGAGTGAGGGAAGATCCTAGCGTAGAATTCTGCACTTGCTACAGAAGACAGCAGAGATGAAGATGAAAAGATACCTTTGATAAAATGTTAGTAACAAAGAGTGCAGAAAGTTATATAAATGCTTAAAGAAAGTAGAACATAATTATATTTAGAAGTAATAATTTTGAACAAATTGAGAAAAATCTGTTACCTTGAGTCCCTTAGCTGTGATTTTTAAAGACCATAGAAGTATCCGCAAAGGTTTGGGAATTCTGCCATGATTACTGGTGATGGAGCCTTGTAGGAAGCAGTGCTCAGGTATTGAAGGGCTTGACTGTTGGAAGGACCCTGCCTATCTCTGGTGAAGAAAAAGTTTTATAGCTTTGGAACTTCTCTTGTAAATCCCAGAAGTCAGCAAGAAGAGAAAACTGAACAAAATCAGTCCACACGTCTCAAGTTAGTTCATTTCCCTCCCTGCTAGACCCTTGTTAGGTGCTGTCTCCATGCCTTTTGTAGAACAGAAAAGTGGTGTTGATCTCAGCCTTTCTTTCCTGGTCCACTCATGGTTCTAGTCCCGAAAGTGAGTGCGTCAACTTTAGTCGTAATAATTCTAACAGATTTTTCTCATTTTGTGTAAAATTATTGTGTATAAATATAATAATGTTCTACTGTCTTTGAGCATTTATATAACTTTCTGCACTTTGTTACTAACATTTTATCAAAGGTATCTTTTCATCTCTATCTCCTCTGTCCTCTGTAGCAATTATCTCAGATGCATCTGTCAGACCTACAACTAGAACAGGGATCCCAAACTGCCACCTTGCCTGCACACACAGCACCTAAATAGGAATGTTGTTTTTATTATTTCATTTTAATAATTATGAACTTAACATATGAAAAAATAGTATAAGGCCCAGCATGGTGGTATAAGCCTTCAATCCTGCCCTAGTACTTAAGACACAGAGGTAGGAGGATCGCTGGCCATCTTGGGACTACAGTGTGAGTTCCATGTTAGTCTGGGCAAGAGTGAGAACCTACCTCAAAACTAAACAAAACAAAACCAAACAAACAAAAAACAGCATGTTGGTCATATTCTCCTTAGGTTATCGTCTTAAATTCCCTCTCTCCCATCCCAACCACTGAGGGCCCTCCTCAGTGGGGCTTTTGGTATTGACCATGGGGTCATGAATGCATCAGTCAGACTCAGGGAGGTGGACAACACCTCAGGATACTTCCCACATTGTGGCTCTTCCAATATTTCCACTCCTCCTTTGGCAATAGGGAATACTGCTTTCCAATGGCATTAGCAGACCTCCATACGTCAACCAACCCTGTGACATGTGGCCCTGTGCTAAGACTCTACTTTAAAACTCTTCTGTAAACTGTGGACAGTCTGTCTAGGGTGGTGAGGACAGCACCAACCTTCAGTGTCTTTCATCAACGCCATGGTTCTAAAGTGCTTAGATGTCTCACCTAGCCCTCTTGAGACCCAAACTTTGGGAATTTACAGTGACATGTGACTGTAGCCTGTTCACCCTCAGGTGAGTGTTCATGTTAGGCTAACTGTCTCTGCCTCTAATGTGTGGCGGCAGCAAAGGCTGAATATCTCCTGATGTTTTACATCCTCGTTCTTTTCACTCCTACTTGTTTCATTTTTGTCATAAGACTTCGTAAGTCAGATATTTGGGGAGGAGGTTGACAAAATATTAGCTGAACATGTGTTTGAGCAGAGTGGGTTGCTTCAGCACATGAATGCAGTGGTCCTGATCCAGTCAGGGACCATCACTTGGAACTGTCAATCTCTCTTCTAGATCCTCATAGGATACACAATAGGTTATTATGAACTTCTCATGCCGTGGCATCAGGATGCACAGGACTTCTTTCTTCTTTTAAAAATTTTTTTTCTAAAAAGGTTTTGTATTCTTATTTCTCCTGTCCCCCACTCAAATTCCACTAGGGGTCCTCCTCAGTGTGGTCATTGGTATTCACTGTGAGGTCATGAAAGCCTCATTCAGTCTCTGTGGGGAGGGGGATGGTATCTCAGGCTAATCCTACCCACCCCCAAGGCTCTTAGAATCTTTGTGCCCCTTCTTCCACAATGTTCCCTGAGCCATGGTGGGTGTATTAGAAATCGGATTTAGTGTTGAGTTCTGTAGCTCTGTATCTCTGTTTAGATGAGGTTTCAGTGACCACAGTATCTGTGGCCATCACCCTGGAGTTGGTTGTCAGGCTGGCTGTGAGAGCAGTACTCCTGACGCCGCTTCCTCTGCGATAACTCCTGGGCCCTGGCACATGAGATAGAGGTGACCCTCCGAAGAGCTGAAGTTTCAGAGTTTATTTCTCAGCTTTTTTTTATTTTGAGATAACTTTAGGTTTACATTCAGTTGTAGAAAATACAGTGAGATCTCATTACTCTTTACCCAGTTTCCAATGTTAAATCTTACACTATCTACCAAAATATTGACATCCATACAACCTCTTGACTGTTTTGAGATTTCACCCATGTTCACACTCTTGTGTGCATTTGGTTTTGAGGGATACCATGGTGAATAGAGTGTTTAGCATTCCAGTCATGATCTGCAGCAGCTCCTTGTGGGGACCCTCACTCATGTGTCTTCACATGCCCTGTACCCACCTAAGAATGCTGTATGAATGAAATATAAAATTACCAGGATTTGTCACTGTTTTCCTAATACCTATAAAGGGTCATGTTACACTTTCTAAGAGAAGTGTCAGTGAGCAATGTGGCGGGACTCCTGACCAGCTGTTACTAAATCATCCTAGGGGTGTAGAGGAATTAGGAACTCATGCTTCCTTTTTGTGGTGCTAATTTTGCTGTTCACTTTGTCCATTAGTAGAGGCTGGAGTTCATCGATAACTGTAGTTTTCCCCTTATTGTTATTGAGGGTAGATCCTGTTGACATTAAAAGAAACAACATCTGGCGTAGGCACTCCTGAGAGCAACCGGCCTAGCTCAGTGTGCAGACCCAAGTAGAAAACACCCGTGTTTGCTGACAGCTCTGTTCATAGGTGTTGGCAGTTACAGGAAGATACTTAAGTACTGATGCCAGCAGCTGTGCCAGCTTCCCTCATAACAGGACTCATTTCTCCCTTTTGTGCTTCAGGAACTGCACACCTCTGGTGTTTCGCATGAAACCTTTTACAGATGGCCAGCAGGCTCTTTCCTGAGTGAGCAGTGCAAAGTCCTTCCTTGAAATGGCATAGCCCTGGGAGGACAGTCTCGATGAGATGGAGCGCTCAACCTGAACACTGTTCTCACACAGGCCATTCTGGCTATGTGTGAGCCGCTTCTTGAGGCAGCTTCTGTTCAGGGAGAAGTCTCTGAACTCATTTAATGGAAATAAGTAGCTGTGTATTTGTAGTTGTTTGTGTTTTGAAACAGTTTCCATTTCACACCTCTGGATATGTGGTGGCTCCTGCTCATTTCTTCTCTTCTTCCATGCTGCTTAATGCCTCTGCCCCCATGGCCCAGCAGGTGTCCAGATTCCTACTGTGTGTAGTAGGAAGTGTTTCTGAACTCTCGCACCTGATTAAGGGTTCCTCCCTTAATGATGACCCCTCAGTCTTTCAAGTATTGCTCTTTGCCAGATGGTAGAATAGGTACATTTATCTTCTCAGTAATGTTTCTGCACTCTGTCTTCTTAATAACCCTCTAAAGACATCATTTTGGTTTCACAGATAAAAACATTGAGACTCAGCAGTCACACAGCCACAGCTAGTCGCAGCCAGACCTAACATTCAAAGTCATACTCAGCCATGCTGGTTTTATTTTATTTTTTAACTCTAATTGAGGAAGTTTGTGTTGCCTTGCGAAAGGGTTTTCTCTAGAGAAATGAGATTGTGGAAATCACCATGCAGCATGTAATATTAGCACTGAAACTGTCTAGAGCAGAGCTGTCCAACAACTCACCTACTAGGTTTTCTTTTTGAGCTCCCTCACTCACCCTGGCTAAGGCTAAGGCCTGCTGGGGATGGATTACTGCTACACCCAGGGGCTCTACTATTTTGGGTAGGGCTCATGGCACCAGAGCCCCTCCTAAAGGCAGCCTGCAGCCCTTTATGTTTGCATGTGGGCCTTAGTCCTGCCCTAGAACTTACTCAGTTACTAAGGACCTTCTCCCACCTCAGTTCTTTGCAGAGCTAATCAGTGTGACTCCTGCCCCTGGAAGGCATCAGAACCAAGCAAGTTACTCACAGTGACCAGTGTCCAGGCTGGAGAGAGAGCCTTCGAGAGGCTCCGAGAAGCCATTTAGATTGGCCTGCCTATCTTTGTTCCCCTTTCACTCTTGCATTTACCCTAGTCTCTCCCTAGTGGAAATATTTCACACAGGAGTGCTCAGTATTGCTTCGCACACTTTCCTTCATGTCTCAGTGTCCTATGATAACAGGAAGATTGACTGAGAGTTTTAATGACCTGGTTGGGAGCCTGCAAAGTCCTTCTTTGTTGTAGACTCTAGTGCTGGTTGGTTTTGTTCTGAGTGCATCCTAACCAAGTCAGGCTTGTGTGATCAAGTAATGCAAAGAACCTAGGCAAACAGACCTAACTGGTGGAAAGTGACTGCAGCAATCACTGCTCTTTTGGCAGGAGGCTCTTCTCAGAATGTCAGCCTATGTATTCTTTCTTATCATTTTACACCAATAAACAAAACCCCAGTCCTTTGGCTCACCATCCTCACCTGTGTGCAGTCTTCCTGATGAAGGAAGCTCAGCGACAGCCCCTCACAGGGTCTCAGTGCTGGATCACTCCTTAGGTGAACCTGTTTGGTTTCTGAACAGCCTTTGTGGTTGGTGGACCTATTCTTTGTGAACAGGCAGGTGGAGCACCCATGTGCCCAGCCTGGTGCTCTGTGGAGTGAGGAAACACAACAGCATCACAGCTGTGATTAAAGGAATAACCTCCAGGTGAGAAGGCTGTAAGAACTAACCCAGTAAGTGAAGCAAGCTATCGAGGAGGTGGACCTAACGAGACACAGGGCCCCAAGTCCAGCATCTGGCTGTGGTTGCAGGCATGAGCACCTTGGCTTTCAAAGGTTCTCTCCATCTTGTTAGATCACAGCTCAGAAGGTTTGTCCTGCATTTGGGTTCAGAAGAGGTGTCAGATTAGGTGCCAGGGCACGATGCACTAATGAAAACAGAACCTGAATGTTGCACTCAAAGAAATACGGAAAGTTATCACTGATGTTCTTATTTCAGTTATACACTCATGTTGCTCTTTTGCGGGTTTTCTTTCTCTTTTTTTTGCCATAGGTTGATATTCTTAAGTAGCAGTGTATGTAAAAATGAGGCAAGTGTCCTTTCCTAAAGTAAACAGTAAAATAGTATTAAATAATCATCTTTGCAGTAATTGAAATGATTTTTTTCTTTCTTGCATTATGCTACTGGAATTTCAGCTTACCTCATTACCATAATTACTCTTAGCTTGATGTAGATCCATAAAATCAAAGATTTTAATTCAGAGAAGGTTCATTACCTATTGTTGAAAAAGGAATTAAGCAGATAACATTTTAATGGTTTGGAAGACAGTAGTGCTTTGTGCTTTAAAAGATTTCTTCCCCAAGATCTGCAAAGTTTCATTTATTTTCAAAAACTGATCGCTGGCACACACACAGAGACCCATTTCCATCTCGGGCAGAGGTGGTAAGCATTTCACTCATCCCGTGATGAACACTGTGAGTCCCTCCCGTCTAGAAAATGTTTTACTCCTGACTGTGTTAACTGCAGCTGTTTGCCAAGCCTGAACTCTACAGCAGGAATTGTGTGAGACCCACAATTGTCACAGGCACTACAGTCAGTCTTGTTTCTGGAGTGGAAAATGGAGCTCAGAGAGATCGCCCTCAGCAGCTGTTTGGTGAAGGTTCTAGGGTGAGAAATGGTCTCTAGCCCACAAGACTGCCTTCCTTTCTCCCAGACTGTTTCTCAGTACGATTCATTTATTTAATCAGGGAACTAAAGCAACCGACACTCTGGACTTGACTCATGATTATTTCAAAAATAGCCAAACTGAGACCCGGAATGACAGAGTACATTTTTCTCCCTCAAGTCCTTAAGGTACCAATTAAGCCAATGGCAAAATAAATGATTTCCCAAGACCATATGCCAAAGTCAATCCTGATTGATTTAAGACTATTAAACATATTTGAAAGTCATAAAATTAAATACATAATAAACTTATATAATTTTATAACATATATATTCTCTTAACAACTTAAAACTCAAGTTTAAAGCAGGAGGACAAATCAGAAAGCAATAGATAATCTACCATAGAAGGCAGTTCCTGTTTTTCACTACCCATTATTTATTTTAAATACATTTTGTTTTTGAAATTTAAAAAAGTAGAATAATAAAAAAAACATGATAATAGTTTCTGTACAGAATATAACCAGAGCAGAATTGCAAACAATAGGTCAAATGTCCTTATAACTAAAACTATGGTTAATTTTTAAGTCATGATGCCCCAACTCTACTAATTGAGCAAAGGATTTGTTCCTTCCCCCAACAGCAGCAACAAAAAGTAATAGGAAATATATACAGAAAATTCATCTTGCCAAGTAAATTCAGAATAAAGCCGCCAAGATGTACCATCACCTCTCTCCAAAATGAACAGATGATTTTCTTCTTCAGAGCAACAACTATGTGTGAAAACTTTGTGGTGAAACTGACACACACACTCACACTGCCATCACCACTATGAAAGGTCGGGCAGAGTATGTGCAGGTTCAGACCAGAAAAAGGGTCAGGCATTTGGCCACAGGTACTGGGGTAGTTTGCTAGGGGTACAGAGCTCACAGGCAAGGTGGCTTAAACAAGAGCCATTTTAGCCTCAGAAATGGCTCAGTGGGTAAGGACATTTGCTGTGTACGAATGAGGACCTGAGTTCAATCCCCATCATCCATATTAAGAAAAGAAAGCTATTATTTGACACCGGGGAGATGGCCCAGTGGTTAAAGGCACCTGCAGAGCCTGCCCCCCTGGGTTCATTTCCCCAGCCACCCAGGTAAAAGCTAGGCACAAAAAGTGACACAAGCATGTGGTGTTCATTTGTGGTGGCAAAAGCCCCTGCCTTGTGTACTTCTGCGCACATGTGCTCGCACGCCCAAAGAAAGAAAGAACAGAGCTTTGTTTTCCCACAGTTTGGGAGACTGTAAGTCTGATATCAAAGTATTGGCAGGGTTGGTTCCTTCTGAGGCCTAGGATCCAGCCAGGCCAAGGTAACACCTCCTTCAGCCAGACAGATGAAGAAAAGCCTTCACTAAGTTTCTCAATCTATTGGGATATAACCATTCAAACTATCACGGAAATAAAAGAAAGCCATCAGGCCCATTTTCCAAGCACCTGTTTGTAAAAAGCAAGACCAAAATTTCCCCCCTGAAACCTTTCTCTGTCACTGCCCAAGCTCAGTTCAGGTGCCCTGCTGTCCTTTCCCTGGGGTCTCAGCATGGAGCGCTGCATGCGGCCCTTGCAAGCCTCCGCCTTCGGCTTTGCTTAGCCCAGACTCTGAGCAGGTGCAGGGAAGCTGGGTCCCTCCCTCTAGAAAGTGTGTGTGAAGGATGCCATGATCAGAGTGGGGAGTGAGAGTAGCAGCCACTACATTGACCAGCCCGTCTATTCCTGAGTCCTTTCCTCTGTCAGCCCCTGAGAGAGTTGTGAGCAAACCAGGAGAATGAACAAGATGCCTTAGCCTGGAAAACTTACTCAGGGCAACAAAGAAAGAATTGCCCTGCAGTGTCTGGCCTCAGCCTTTCATCCAAACACTTTATCAAACACTTGCCTGGGGCCTCCTGGCACATTTTCTGGAGGCTGAGATAAAAGGAAGCTTTACTTTTAAGGGTAAATAAAATACCAGCGTGCACAGTAACCCAGATATGTTGAGTATGTATCCACACATATGCATATGCCCACACATGTTGGTGCACTGCCACATGGCCAACCACTGTGAGCATGGAGGATACAGCAGAAAACAGCAGTGCTCATCCCCCGAGTCAGAGTAGAACTGCCTTGAGTGTGTAGAGGCTGAGAGAGAGAGTGTCTTAGGTGTGGCAGGAGCTCTGTGGGGTAAAGATTCATGTTTGCAGGATTGATGAGAAGGGGGGTGGGGTGGGGTGGGGTGGGAGCTCTCGTGCTTCTGTGAGCAGGAGAGTCAGTCACTTAGTAGCACTTGTCTTTCCTGCCATGTAGCCTTCCAAAGCCCTATGGTATCCCACTAAAGAGTCCCCTAGGTCAAAGGTGGACGAGTTTGTGAAAAACAGCTGAGCATGATGGCTTTTGCCAGTAGTCCCAGCACTCAGGAGACAGAGGTAGAAGGATTGCTGCAAGTTTGTGTTGGAGGCCAGCCTAGGCTACACAGTGAGTTCTAGACCTGGGATACAGTGTGAAGCCCTGTCTCAAAAAAAAAAATGAAATAAGTTAGAGGCAGGGGCCTCTGGGATGTGTGGAGATGCACACAGCTAGCTTGGGATTCCCTGCTGGACAGAGATGTTGGCACATACTTATAGTAGTAATGTCAATTCATTTGCCCTTTTAACCCATGTCAACTTTACCAGTTACTGAAATAGAAAAACTGTAGAACCCCTATTCCCCCAAGATTCTCCCTGTTGGCAGGGAAAGCAAGCATACAAGTCACCATAGCACAGTGTGAAGAGGTGTGTGTCAGCTGTGTAAGGAACATGGATGGTGTGATGAGCCTGGCCAACAGCTGTGGAAACTGTCACAAAGAAATTGGCGCGGAAACTGACATCTATGCTGGGTTATGAATGCTCCCTAGGTTCTAGGAAAGACAATGTCAGTGGTGACAACTACTTATATTTCCAGGATTCCTCTTGCTTTAAATCCTGCCGCCAGCAGACAGTCTTGTCTGTCGCCCCTCTCTTCTTTGTCAGGGACAAGCAGGAGGAGTGCGTTGTGGAGAGTGTTATATGTACACTTACATATGGCCTAAACATGCAAGAATTAGCTGTGAAACGCCACATCATTTTGAGGGTCGTGCATCACAGTTAGCCATGCACAGTGACAGCAAGAATGTTGTGTAGCTGTTTGCTGACATTCAATGTAAAGGAGAATTCCTGATTTGTGATAAGTGCTGACTTTTTACAAAAGTATGGCTATTAATGAAAATCATAAAAAAATAAATAAAATGGAAAAGCGTTGGTAAACCATGTGTTAACTTAAAAGACCAGGAGCACTGGGGAGATTGCTTAGTGGTTAGAGGTGCTTGCTTGCAAAACCTGCCAGCCTGGGTTCAATCCCCAGCCGCCCACATAAAGTCAAACACACAAAGGGGTGCAAATATATAGCATTCATCTGTAGTAGCAAGAGACCCTGGCACACCCATACATTCACATGTGATGCACAAATAAAAAGACCAGGGGAAAAGTACAGAGACTCTGTACGCCAAAAAGAGCGTCATGTAAATGTGCTCTACTATAGTAACGCTGGTGCCTAGCTTCCCACAGCATCGCCAGGAACAATCTGAGCCCCACTGTTGGTCACCCTGTTTGTGTCAGTGGGTTACAGGACATTTTCCTTTTTCAACAGAGCAGGAGCAAGGTTTTCTTGTTCCAAGATCATTTTCATGTGGACCCAAGTTCACCGCGAGAGTCAGGGTTAAAGAATAGAGAGCAATATTAAAAGAAAAATAAAATGGTAAATGTAATTGTTAAGGGCACGCACTCTGAATTTAAGGATGACCTAAATTCTTTCCAGATGCTACAACCTACTGGCTGTGATACTAGGAATTTTCTGGTGCTTTAATTTCCTTATGTGTACAACTGAGAAGTGAAATTGGGAGTTCCCAGGCTGAAGTGGAGAGGCTTTATGAAGTAATACCTATGCAATGTTGAACAAGTTTGCTGGAACAGTGTTCCAAGCAGGGATCTGGGTTCATCAACTGCTTCTGCTGAAGGAAGCCATGTCTGTGGCCTGGGTCTGCTCACTTCCTCCATGCACTCAGTTAGAACGGGCTCTGTATGATGGTGAAGGTAAATGGTAACCACCCAGGAGAGCAAGGTGAGTCTGGGAAGAGGGCCTGCACATGCTCACTCAAGTTTTGCCCGTCTTATTTCTTTAAGGTGAACGATTCCAACTGTGACCAGGAGCTGCTCTCCCTGCTCCTGGACGTCAGGCTGCTGGTGAAGTGTGTCTCCACTCCCTTCTACCCACACATAATTGATCACCTTGTGGCTAGTGTCCATCAAGGCCACTGGAATGCTGAGGAGCTGGCCACACACCTGCGGGAGGCTGGCCACGAAGCCGAAGCTGGATCCCTCCTCCTGGCCGTGCGGGGGACTCACCAGGCCTTGAGAACTTTCAGTACAGCCCTGAGCGCAGCGCGGCACTGGGTGTGAGTGCTGCCCAGCCCCGCTCTTGGTGGAACACCACCAGAGCCAGGCCATTCCTGGAAGCAGCACTTGTAGCTGTGGAGAGTTCTCTGTGTCTCCACGTCCCGAATAAAGCAGTGTATAACTGACATGCAGGCTGCCCTTCTTAAGCCTCTTTTCTTACACTCTTCTGGGTAGATACAAAAAGTATATAATGTTCCAGTTCAGAAAATTGGAATTGGCTGTAGGTTGTGTGAGAACTAGCACTAGAACATGGCTGGGCCAGCTGCTGTAGCCTGAAGGAAGGAAGGCCCTAGGTTCTGCGGCCTTAGGCCAAGTATTCTGTCTGCCCAAACTGAAGTCTAGCCTATAAAAATAAGGGTTGTATTTGTCCCACAGTGTTGTTGAGTGTTATGTGAGGCCCTGTCTGATACAGAGTAGGGTTCAAGAAATATTACTCCTCCTCACTCATATGGCCAGACGATTAATGCCAACACAAAGGGCTGCTGCGGAATAGTGCTCACCACAGGAGGAGGGTGTTCTCTGCCAAGGAGGATAAGGATCCTAACACACAGCTCGCTGGCATTGACTCCCACTGCCCAGTCATGTGCTTGAGAACAGAAGCTGTGGCTCAGTGCACTGGCTTGATTTCATGAGAGACGTACTCCAGATCCAGGCCACAGCAATGGCCTGGATAACAGCTGGGTGGGGGAGGGAGAAGAGCACCCCCACACAGACAACCACCTGTCAAGCTGTCATCAAAGAGCACAGTGCTATTTCATCCCCACTGCTTCATTCAAAAAAGCAAGCTGATGGGAGGAAAGGGTTTATCTTGGCTTACAGACTCTAGGGGAAGCTCCATGATGTCAGGGAAAATGATGGCATGAGCAGAGGCTGGACATCACCTCCGCCACAGCACTGCAAACAGCAGTAGGAAGGTGTGCCAAACACTGACCAGGGAAAGTTGGCTATAACACCCATAAGCCCACCCCTAACAATACACCTCCTACAAGGTTCCAATTCCAAAATTTCCATCAGCTGGGGATCAAGCATTCAGAGCACATAAGCTTATGGGAGCCACCTGAATCAAACCACCACACCCACCCCAAGGAAATAATTTGGAGGGAGCATAGCTGGGGATGAATAGGCTTAGTCGTTGTCGGTGAGTTGCTATGTATAGATTAGTGTTTTGTCATAAGGAATAATTTTAAGTAACTGTGAAGATACTGCTCCTGGCCAGCTTCCGTGCTGTATATGTAACAGGACTCACTAAGTGGGTTTCTGCCACGCAGCACACTAGGACAACAGAGTCTTCATGTTTCATTCCGTGCACTCCTACCAATCCTACCAATGTCATAGGTCAGCATACCTGTTTGGTTCTATGCTCTAAGAAATAGACCCCTTCAGCTAATGGTCTACATCATCACTGGCTGTCCACCCTACCCCATTCCTTCCCTTCTAGATACAGCCAGAGACCTCTGATAAGCAAGGTTTGGTCACCCTTGGAGACTTTCTGCATAAGCTCACTCTCCGGTGTTGTGGTTGTTTGCGGACCCCAGGACTGAGTTCCTTGCCCAATCCCTCAGCAGCACTGAAGTTTGGGAAGGGCTGGCACAAACCTCAGAAGTACTCTAGAGGAAATAGAGAATGTTTATCCAGCCAGACCTATGAGGCCAAAAGTGCTTCCAAGGACTCTGGTGGTACCAGCTGGATGCTGTGGCATTGATTATGTCCCCAGCTGGTATGCCCACCAATGACTTGGGCTTTCTCTAACTTCACAACTAATCTCTGTCAGGGAGCCACTTTCTGAGATCAAAAATCCAAGAAGAGACCCTTTTCTTCACATTGGAGCATTATGGTATTAGAACACCCTAACTACAGGTTAGTACAGAGACTCGGGTGACCCACTGAGGACAGTGGGGAACTACTTCTGGACCTCTCCACACTCCCAGCCTCTCACAGAATGGAAGCTGCTGGGCTTTGACTCTATGTCCTCAACTACCAAAAGCAAAATCTAAAAGGTCTAAGTGATTTCTGTAGGATGGGAGGACACAAAAAACAAAGAATTCCTGGCAAGAGAGGAGCCACCACAGTCATATCGTGGAGGATCCATAGGGAACCCAGCAGACAATGACAGATGAACAAGGGACCTATAACCACAGCCATTCAATCAACATAGGATAGGCCAATGAGACAGAAACCAAGGATTTTTGACACAAGGACCTCTAAGCTCGCAACATTAAAGCAGCCTTATTACTCACCCACC
>PVHP010037770.1:0-17349 GCA_004024765.1 Zapus hudsonius
GGGGGCCTTAGGCACTGGAGGTAAGTGCCTTAACTGCTGAGCCATCTCTCCAGCCCATATTTTATTTATTTATTTGAGAGAGAAAGAATGGGTGTTCCAGGGCCTCCAGCCAACTGCAAATGAACTCCAGATGCATGCGCCGTCTTGTGCATCTGGCTTTATATGGGCACTGGGGAATCGAACTAGGGTCCTTCTGCATTGCAGGCAAACACCTGAACTGCTAAGCCATCTCGTCGGCCCAAGGTTTGCTTTTCATGCAGCTAAAATAACTAGTTGAGAAACTGATAAATGGACTCAATTTCAGAGGCTAAAAGAACACTGAGCTTCCCACTACCTTATGCATGAGCAGCTTTGGGGGTGACTGAGGTTGTGCAGCGTGTGATTATTTAATTATTCCACTTCAGCTATGTGCACATTGTTATGTACATGTATTCTGTAGGCATCTGGGGTTCAGAACTAAGGAAGTCACGTTGTAACCCTGGAAAACAGAAATGCGATCTCAAAGGTGTTGAGTAGATGGAAATTGTGCTCTTGAGGAATGTGATCGTGTTCACGTCTGCTTATTCACGTCTGGAGTCTGATCAGACTGTACACTGGCTATCGGACTGTGTGCTCATATGTATTTTCCAATTTGTTCATTTATGAGGTTAGGTAGGGATATATTTTCCGTCTTGTGAATGACAGACAACATTTATACCCGGAGTCAGGAGGTTGTGTGAGCCATTGCTAAAGCCCTGAAAACTACCTTTCTCTGTCACACAGGCAGTCGTTGTAATCCAATTGGCTCCACGCCTAGAGCAGGCTGTGTGACCCAGTGACAGTTGCAATCAGACCATGGACTCGGAGACTTGGAGACAAAGAGGTCATAGATCAGGAAGTCACAGCGATGCTGGCTGATTGGGCTTGGATGTTTTGATGATATGAGTGGATATTTAATTATTTCTTGTAAATAATTCTTATCAGATATCATTCAGCAAACGCACACTTAATTCTGCACTTCTGCATGAGATACAAATACTTTTTAAAATATTTTATTTTTTTAAGCAGAGAAATACAGAGAGAGAGTGTGTGTGTGAGAGAGAGAGAGCACCAGGGCCACCACCTTGTGGGTCTGGCTTATGTGGGACCTGGGGAATTGAACCCCGGGGCCTTAGGCACTGGAGGCAAGTGCCTTAACCGCTGAGCCATCTCTCCAGCCCCCACAAATACTTTTTGATGCTCTAAGTACCCAGTTAAACTTTACAAAGTTATTCTCTGCTAAGAGTAAGCACCACAGGTTATAATAGCCATTTTTCCTTTCTAATGATTTTAGAGCCTTGCTTGGTACGTTAGATGCCTCCTCTCATTTGAATTACATCTACTTCTGAATTTAACTTCACATTCAAACCAGGCTAGATTCAGTTCTTTCTATTTAGGATAACTAAATTGATTTCCAAGATAAATGTTCAAGCAGGCATTTTCATATATATTGAAGTCCACATATATATAAAATGATCAAATACAGAGGTTTCATATCTATTGATTTAGTTTCCAATAGTATATGTACATGGACATATAATATATATTTATTTTGACTTATGACTGTTGATCAACTTTAAGGAGATGTTTGTAAAATTTTTGAACAAAACAGATGAATAAAGGGAATATGTTGTGAGTTTTATAGTATAACCTTTTCTTGTCTTTTTATAATACTTATTATCTGGTGCTACAAGGCGGAAACATTTTGGTAATAACAGCAATAGCTTTAGTTGTGGTTGAGTAGAACTTTTGTACCTTGTGGTGTCTCAGTCCATTTGTGCTGATGTAACAAAATAACCGAGGCTGAGTCATTTATAAATAGCTGACCTGTGTTTCCCACAGTTTCGGATGCTGAAAGTTTCAAGGTCAAGGAGCCGATGTATTTGGTATCTGGAGAGGGCCCGCTTTCAGCTTCCAGGTGGGTCCTCAGATGCTTACTGCTGAAGCTGCATTTGGTGACAGGAAGAAGAACAAAGCATCTAATGCTCTAAAAAGTCCATTTGAGGGGCTGGAGAAATGGCTCAGCAGTTAAGTCACTTGTCTCCAGTGCCTAAGGCCCCTGGTTCAATTCCCCAGGACCCACATAAGCCAGACCCACAAGGTGGTGACCCTGGTGCTTGCTCTCTCTCTCTCTCTCTCTCTCTCTCTCTCTCTCTCTCTCTCTCTCTCTCTCTCACTGTATCTCTCTGCTTGAAAAATAAATAAATAAAACATTTTATAAAAAAATAAATAAAAAGTCCATTTGACAACAACCTTAATTCCATCCATGAGGGAGTCCCTAAAGTCCTCGGCTTCTAGTTCACTCCATTGGACAATGGGCTTCAATGTGAATTTTAAGGGACATAAACATTGAAAGCAGCACTGAGGAAAGATGAGCATAAACTTGGGACCGCGAGAGTGAAAGGCTCAAAATTCTAGAAGAGTCTTTAGATCAACTTACAATATGGAGACTGGGAAGTATCTTATATCATGTTGTACTTGCAAATGCTCTGCATTCGTTCTCAACTGTGTTGTTATTTTTAGTCTTAATTTTGTACCTGGGTAGTGTTCTTTAGGATGGGATCCTAAGGTCTAAAAAGCCAGTGAAAGGGTCCTGGAAAAATAAACAAACAAACAAATAAATAAATAAATAAATAAATAAATAAATAAATAAATAAATAAAAAAAGAAAGGGTCCTGGAGAATTGTAACACCATTCGGGATGGAATAATTGTGTGCAGATGAAGTGAGTTACCTCATGTCAAAATGAAGAGGTATTACGTAAAGGAAGGGTCGGGTGGATATGAGGTGTACATTCTCACTATGGTCACTGTTTTCTCCCCAGGAGTGAACTGATGAAGCCAGCAGAATCACAGTGCAAGGAAGTCAGTAGTACGGGATGCAATGCACACTCATTTTCTCTTTGACATTTTTCTCCAAAAATCAATGTACTGATAAGCTTCATGTGTCCTACTCATATTTATTATTTGATAACATAAGCTCTGGAATGAAACATAGCATGAATAAATGAGAATCAATATGGTTGCATGCATATCTGAATATACCTGGGCGTGGTTATACGTAGCCATCCGGACACCCAGGGAAAATGGATTAATTCCAACTTACTAAATGTAGGCTCCAGACCAAGCGTAGAAAGGGAATGAGCTCTTGAGAAGGCCTTGGAGATGGTCACCAGGCATTTCTTAGGTACCTACTGCTGGTGGATACAGAGGCAAGGTGCCTTGTTCCACTACAAAATTTGAATTAATTCTATTCTAGGGAGATGAGCACAAGACAAAACCCCCCAGTAGTGAAGCACATGCCTATTAAATGTGAGGTCTTGGGTTTGATCCCCAGCACTGCCAAAGGATCAAAACAAAGCAAAACATCATCCCCTAGACCAAACACCCAGCGTGTGCTGAGGGCTTAGTATTTGCCAGGAAACCCTCCAAGCGTGTGCATTTACGTCAACAGCATCACCATGTGGCCTCGTGCAGAAGTATTGTGACAGAAGAAGGACTAAGTGCTCAAAGCTAAGAAACTTGTACAATAACTCAGACCTGGAAATTCCAGACCAAGGACTCAAAGGCTTGTGCACTCACAATGGGTCCTGTGGACTTAAACACTGCAGGGTGCTGTCTGGGAGGAGAACTCGGAATCAGTGTGAGGTGTGGAGTCAGATGAGACACTGGTTAAATCTTATTTATGTCTCTTATGTGGCACTTTACTTTTAAGACTCAGTTTCCCGGTCATATCTATCTTGCCTAATGGTCAAAAGACTAGAGATAATTTGTTCCTGTCACGTGGTCCATACATAATAAATGACAGTTGTGATTTAGTCATTATCTCTGAGCCAAAGCAGTCACAGAGAAAGGAAGTTCTGTCCAGCACCTAACTTTCTTTTCTCACTAACCAGGGCTGCTGGTGACAAGTTGAGAACTTGTCCCTAAAAGCCAATGTAACCCGGGCCAGGAAAGCAGCGCATGGAATCATGTCCTTTCTGCATTTTGCACAACTGAGCAAATGAGGTCAATTTATTTAATTTCTACCAGAGCTCTTGGCACCATGTAAGGTCTTACTCTGAAGGAAACGGACAAGGAGCTTGCTCATTTCCAAAGGAGGGAGAAACAATGAGCTAATTCATGAACCAAGGTCATTACAGCGTACTCAGTTTCTCAGCTGAGATCCCAGCAAATTCCCAAGGTCATTAGAGGAAGTGCTTCTTAGGATAGGCCCATGAACTTGGAATTCAGAGATACTGAGGATGCTCAGAGGCATTAATGTTTTCATAGGGAGCATTCGAAGCCTGGCATGAGTTATGCTCCTAAAGAACAGAAGGTTAAGGGGCTGGAGAGATGGCTCAGCAGTTAAGGCACTTGCCTCCAGTGCCCAAGGCCCTGGGTTCAATTCCCCAGGACCCACATAAACCAGACCCACAAGGTGGTGGCCCTGGTGTTCTCTCTCTCCCTCTCTCTCTTCTCTCTGTATCTCTCTGCTTGAAAAAAATGAATAAATAAAATATTTATAAAAAAGAACAGAAGGTTAAGAAGGATACTAATTTATACGTATTCTAGTGATTTTTAAGGAGATAATATGTCATAGCTAGAAGGGACTTTAGCGCTTTCCACATTTAAAAAAAAATTATTGACTTTTTTTTTTTTTTGGTATGGGAACTGAAATTCCAGAGAAAGGCAATGCTGTAGTCAGTTCTATAAGATATAGTGAACTAAATCTCAACTTGATTTCTTTGTCCTAGATTATGTTCTGGGGCTTAGAGAGAGGTATAATGTGTAGGGGGGTTCTAGAAGCCAGGGGGCCAACTCTTGCTAACTTTAGAGTTGGTTTATGCTTATGTAATTTTCCTTGTGTATTTAATTATTTACAGGGATATATTATTTATATATGTGTACAACCTGTGCTTTTAGCGTTCAAGAAGCAGGAATAATTTATAGGATTACGAAGAGCTTCCTGTCCTTACCTTTCCGAGTGCACTCCTCCGCACTGTTAATTAATTGTTATATTTCAGTCTTGTGTAACTTCCTTTCCTGGCAGTCTGTGGTAACTGGCCAAAGCAAGCTCTGCTACGATCTCCCATTATCATCATACGCACAATGCATCATCCAGGCTAATTTTCTTGGCGGTCATTTCTCTTTGGAGGGCTCAATGGCCTGACCCTGAGGATCATAAGTTTAGATGCCATGAGAAAAGAAATTAGCTTGTTCCTCTGGTCCAAGTGGAAGTCACTTCTGTTACAGGGTGATTTTTTTGTGTGTGTCCCTGATTTTGTTGATTTATTTATTGTCCCTGCTTTTAAAGAATCTAGTTTTTAACCTACTCATTTCTCCACCATCTCTTTTTTTATTTTATATTTTAAAAAAATATTTATTCATTTTCAAGGTGAGAGAGAGAGAGAGAGAGAGAGAGAGAGAGAGAGAGAAAGTATTTCAGGGCCACCACCTTGTGTGTCTGGCTTACGTGGGTCCTGGGGAATTGAACCCAGGGCCTTGGGCACTGGAGGCAAGTGCCTTAACCGCTGAGCCATCTCTCCAGCCCTCTCCACCATCTCTTAGCACATCTATTCCTCCTGCCAGCCTTGCTCTGACCTTGTAACCAGTCTCATCCTGGCTCCTGACTATTTGAGTGATCATTTGGAAAACAGCCAGATAGAAGGCCCATTCCCCCTCCCCCTTTTCTGCCTATTCCTGTTCACTCTCAGGGGGCCGATGTCCTGCACTTATCATCATAGGTTCTTGTGTTGCTGGGATTTCCCCCAAGACTGGATGACAGCCGCTAAGGAGAGCCAACTTGGAGGTATGGTGTAGTGGTGTCTGTGAAGAGGTCTGGTTACCCCCCCCCCCAATCTTATTTATCTTTGAGGAAAGGAAGCTCAAAGGACAGAAGTTCCTCCTTGAATGGAGCAGCCCAAACTAGGTCGAACTATGATGGCTGCCACCCAAGCTTAAACTTCTCTGTACTGCTACCTACATGTTAAAATGACACCCCCCCCCCAGTCCTGCCAGGCACCGGTGGAGTGGATCCAAAGGCGAACCCATAAAAGGAGCAAAAAGACAGTCTTCAAGCTCCGAGAAAGTCTTCACCAATTCCCAGAAAAGACACGAATATCCCTCCCCTTCTGAATCCTTCTCTCTTCCTTATTCTTTCCCACATCTAGAACCTTCCAACCCCAACAGGGTGAGAAGATGACCTGTGAGTTTAGTGCTCACATCTCCTGTTCTTGGCCAAGAATGAGTTTCTTTCACTGCTCAGTGGGGTGTAGGTATGGTTCTGAGTTCTGTGTTTCAGGGGACAGGCAGTTTGAGGTCAAAACTGGTGACACTGAGGTATCCATGGCATACGGCATTCCTTACCTGAGGGCTGGGCACGTGGCAATGCCAGCCCCTCTCTGCATCCTTGGCATTCCGTGGAGCAGACAGAAAGAGCTCCTTAGTTCTCCCCAGCCTGGAGTCCTCACAAGCTAAGACAAGGAGCCTAATAAAGCTTCCTTCCCTGAGAAGGGAGGGAAAATGCACTTGCTTCGGGGAGCTCTTTGGATGGTCACTGTCATCAGTGAAAGGCAGGAGACCCTGGGCTGCGATGGAGGCCTCAGAGCCGGGCCTTTTCCCATTTCATCTAGACCTCCAGGGCCGTCTATGAACTGCTCACTCTAGACCATTTCTCTGAAGCCAACAACTACCTCACCAAAGAGAGGGGAGTGCTTATCAGGACGCAGACCCATGCACGCCAGCATTATGGTCTCATCAGAGAAAGACCACAGGCTATCAGCCAAATTATCTTCTGCCAAAGACCACTAAAGGACATTTTTTTTCGTTCACTTTAAATGGATTTTTATTTGCTTCCTCGTGGCATGGTGAATTGTCAATCATAGGGCTGGCTGTTAGCGTGTTGACCCACAGCGATGGCTGGAAGCGTGGGCATCCTAGACGGTGAACTCTCAAGACCTAAGCTTGCTCTTAGCGGGCAGCCTCTGCTGCATCATGTATGTGTCAGGGCTGCTGACAGCGACTGTCGAGACTGAAAGAAGACGCTGAGATGTTATTGGTTAGATAAGACTCGCCAGCCACAGCACTGCCCGCTGGGGCTCCCCTGTTAGGCTGTTTAAATCTTTAGCACACGGCCATGGATACATGCCAGATGCTCTAGGGACAACGAGACAGCCAGAGAACGCTCCCCAGTAGTAACCATTTAGGCCAAGTAGGTAGTAGTTAACTATGGGAAAGGTGAAGGAGGGGATTCTGGAAGAGATACTAGAAATGTCTCAGAAAGAGTTGTCGTAAGTTCGTTTGGCTACCAAGTATGTATTAGCTCCATAATTAAAACATCCGAAGTTTTTTTTATTGTCCATAATGAGTTACATTATTTAGTGGGCCACAATGAGTTGTTATCCCCCGTTCCCCAATGCCTCCCCTCCCCATCCCCAATCAACTGGATATCCTCCTCCGTGGGCCGTCTGGATCAGTTCTTGGGGACCATGGATAGCCTAGTAAAAACATCCTAAGTTTTAAGTAATTTATATTCACAGAAAAAGAAAATGTCAAGTCTCTGCTATTCTCCCCCACCACGGTATGTAACTCATTATGAACAATAAAGAAAAAAAAATAATATAATAAAAAAAGAAAAAGAAAATGTCCAAAGTACCCAAGATGAAAACGTCTACCATGGGTGGGGGGGACACTCTAATCCCACACCTTGAAGCACAGCTAACATTTTCTCGTTACCCCTCAGTTCAGGAACGTTTAGTGTTTTTGTAACTTGAACATTGAATGGGTGAGACGGGAAAGGTTGGAGAAGCAGCTTTATTCTTTCTCTAGTTAAAGCCCTTTAAACTCACTCTGCATTTCTCTTGTCTCAGAGTCCTTGGACGGTCTCTTAGACAGATCCTGAAACTTTTCTAAACTTGTCTAGCTGTTAAAACATTCATAGTTGGGCTGGAGAAATGGCTCATTGGTTAAGGCACTTGCCTCCAGTGCCTAAGGCCCTGGGTTCAATTCCCCAGGACCCACATAAGCCAGACCCACAAGGTGGTGGCTCTTGTGCATTCTCTCTCTCTCTCTCTCTCTCTCTCTCTCTCTCTCTCTCTCTCTCTCTCTCTCTCTCATCTCTCTGCTTGAAAATGAATAAATAAAATATTTTAAAAATTCATAGTTTTAAGGTATTTAAACAGTCAGTTTGTTCAAAATCAAGACTTCCTTCTTGCTTATGGCTTCCCTCATCCCCCAAGGTTAGAGCTGGCCAGTCTCAGAAACCCATAGCAAGAAAGAGGAACTGGGGGATCTGGCTTTCCCTCCCTGCCAATTTGGTTTGGAACCCCTGGAGGTCGAGTCAGGAGGACTGCTGCAAGTTCAAGGCCAGAACTGGCTAGTAAGAAACTTTTTCTCAAAGAATCAAGGTTGGGGGGGGGGAGGACAAGGTCTTGCTCAACAGATGCTGGGTAATCGATGAGAGAGTGATCCTGTGTGGTTGGGTTTCTTCTGCTTGAGATGGTTCTGTGGGCTTTTCAGAGATGCCCTCAGGACTCTGCTTTCATCCCTTGAATTGTCTATTTTGGGAGCTCTCAGCTTCACCTCTACTGACTCTTCCCGAGGCATACTTCTACCGTCCCCCAGCTCACGGGAAGGTCCTCCTGGGGTTGCAAGCAGCATTCTGAGGCTAGCTCATTTCCATGGCATGCGCGTGGTGACCTTGGGGGCCGATCATTTGGCTTGTAGAAAATCTCCGCCTCTTCACCTCACAGATCCCTTGAGAACATCTTGCTCTTCCCACAACCTTCTTCCTTTCCTCATCCTACCAGGCCATTCCTGACCATCTCCACACTCATGCTCTGAGCTCTGGGAGCATGGGTCAGGTCAGCTTCATCCAAGAGCTTTTCGCCATGCTGTTGCAGGGGTCCCCTGCAGCAAGATCTGAGTATTCCCAGGTTGTCAAGACCTCAGAGGGCTGGAAGGGGCAGTGAGCTACCTTGTCTCAGTCAGTAAACCTCCATTTTCTCCGAGGTTTTCTCTCCAATGCTCACTTAGTGTCCCGTCAGCCTCTCAGAAGGGGAACCCCGTGAAGCAGTCACTCTAGTATAAGAATGGCACTTACCCCACGTGGTGGTTGAAATGTCAGGCATCTTTGTATTAATTTTGTATTAATTGCAACTTGAGTCTCCAGTGGGTGGAGCCCTTCTGGGGGTGGAGCTTGCAGTCCAGGCACAAGGTATGAAACATCAGTTCAAGCTCTGCTTTTGGTGCTTGCTGGTGATTGTCTATTGGGTGATGTCTGTCTGCTTGGGTCTATGAAAGTGAACCAGCTTCTTTCCCCATTGATGGTGGTTCCCCTGGATTTCCATAAGCCAAAAACAAACCCTTTCCTCCCTTGAGACTTTTCTAGTTGGGTATTTGTCCCATAACATGAAGGTAATTGCAACACTTAGCTAAACTCTTCTCTTCTTCCTCACACTGACCAACCTCGAATATCCTTGGAGACTGAAGATGGATGGGGATATGAAAGTCATTGTGTGGGTTTCTGGGTGGATAATATAAAACCCCTTTGTTTAGAATATAGAGGGGGAAATATCACTTAGTGCTGTCAATACTAAAACAACCCAGATCTAAAGACAATAGGAAGAGAATTTCTTCCCCTTTACATAGCCTTAGGGTGGGGTCTTGCAACCCTATCCCAGACTTAATGGCTTCCTGAGTCTCTGGAATTTCCTTCCTGCACTGCCCACACAGGAAAGGATGTTTATTTCCAGCTCCTTTGAGCTTCCTTACATCCTGCCCCCTACTGAGAGGCTGCCTTCCTGCAAACATCCTCAGAGACCCACCCAAGATTACTTGAAAGGTCAAGTTGACAACAAAACAACCATTACACACACACACACACACACACACACACACACACACAGTTCTGGACTAAGTATTTTCGACCCTTTTCTTAACTTCTTATGGAAGTGCCCTATGCTTTTGCTGTTTTTGAACTTGTTTTCTTCACTTAAAGTATCTTAGACAGCTTGCATCATCTTCCATATGGCTCTGCTATAACGCTAATGACCTAGCCCTGCATGGCTGCTCAGAGATTTTTGTTATTGCATACACTAAGGTCCTTATATACTTTAGGGACCTATGTGCAGAAAAACAAATTTCAAAAGAGAATCGGTTTGAATTGATAAGTAAATCATAACATACCTTGCCAATCGTTCACTTTTCAAGCCACTAGGTTAAGAAGCGTTGGAATATTTGACAACCTGATAGGTTAAAAAAAAAAACCTTGGATGCAGGCTGGGCACGGTGGTGCACACCTTTAATCCCAGCACTCGGGAGGCAGAGGTAGGAGGATCACTGTGAGTTTGAGGCCACCCTGCGATTACATAGTGAATTCCAGATCAGCCTGGGCTAGAGTGAGACCCTACCTCGAGGAAAAAAGCAAACTGTAGGATGCTATCTTCCTCCAGTTTGCATTTGACTTTGATCAAGGCCGCCCATCTCTGCATATGTTGGTTGTGTATTTTGTCTGTATTGTATACTTTATGCCCTTTGCTCATCTCTGTATTCATAATTTCCATATTGATTTTTTAAAAGGCATCTCATATATTAGAGACATTTGCCTCTTTTGGGAACATAAAATGCAAACATTGCCTTCATTTCTTGGATACATTGGCTTTCTGTGTGTCTATTTTTGTAAGGAAATTTTACAGTTTTCTGCACTAAATTCACCAAGTTTTCCTCTGTGGCCTCTAGATTTTATGACATACTTAAAAAGACTCGATGCTTATAAAAAAATAACCCATTTCTTTCTATTGCTTCTATGGCATCAATTTTAATCGATCCTGTGGAATACATTTTGGGTCAAATGTGAATTTATCTGCATGTAACCAAGGCAAAATTTTACTTTCAAGATCTGACACCTCTTTCTCTTCTTCACACGAGTGGATAAAAGTGTAAGCCTTTTCTTAATTTTACTTCTTTCCTTCTTTAGAGACAGGATCTCGTGTAGCCCAAGCTAGCCTTGAATTCCCCGGCCTCTGCCTCCCACATGCTGGGGTTACAGCCATGTGCCACCAGATTCCTATATAACTACATGAAAAGGTAACTTAAATTATCATTCTTTTTTTTGTTTGTTTGTTTGTTTTAAATAGTTCCCACTGTGTACTTTTCAGAAATCTTAGCTTGAATTTTTCTGGGTGTTGATGTCAAGGACCAACACCTGTTTTCCTGTTTTCATGGTAGTGACAGTGTGTGTGTGTGTGTGTGTGTGTGTGTGTGTGTGTGTTTAAAAATATTTTATTTATTCATTTTCAAGCAGAGATACAGAGAGAGAAAGAGAGGAGAGAGAGAGAGAGAGAGAGAGAGTACACCAGGGCTACCACCTTGTGGGTCTGGCTTATGTGGGTCCTGGGGAACTGAACCTGGGGCTTCAGGCACTGGAGGCAAGTGCCCCAACCGCTGAGCCATCTCTCCAGCCCAGTGTGTGTGTTTTTATGGTGGTGATGATGTGTTTTCATGAAGGTTCCAGTGTGTTTGTGTGGTGGTGACAATGTGTTGTCATGGTGAGTCCAGTGTGTGT
Source organism: Zapus hudsonius (assembly GCA_004024765.1). NCBI lineage: Eukaryota > Metazoa > Chordata > Mammalia > Rodentia > Dipodidae > Zapus > Zapus hudsonius. The sequence goes on from PVHP010037770.1 coordinate 11,562, forward strand.
GTGTGTTTTCATGGAGGTTAGAGTGTGTTTTGGTGGTGATGATAATCTGTTCTCATGGTGGTAACAATATATTTTCATGGTAGTGACAGTGTATTTTCACGGCAGTTACAGTGTGTGTGTGTTTTCACGGTGGTGACGATGTGTTTTCAGGTGAGAACAATGTATGTGTTCTCATGGGGGTTACAGTGTGTTTACATGATGGTGACAATGTGTTTTCTTAGAGGTTATAATGTGTTTTCACTGTGGTGACAGTATGATTTCACAGTGGTGACAGTGTGTTTTCAGGTGATTACAGGATGTGTATTTTTTTAATTTGATGATGAATTGATTTTATTAACAAATGATATATTTATGTAAAACATAAGATTGTAAAACCATGCAAGGAGGTAAAGGGTTAAAAGGCAATAAATAGATAACTGATATAATCTGCAAGTGAGAAATTTCATGTTTTTTCATCGACATTGTGCATATTTCTCTTTTTTGTCTTTACTATCCATAACTACATATGTTGTATGAGCAAATCTCATGATGGTATCCCCATTACATTCCTCCCTGTCCCCAACCCACTGGGGACCCTCCTCGTGGGCATACTGGGCCAGTCCCTGGGGTAGGGGGTCATGAACAGCACAGTAAGTAGCCAGGTTCTACCCTCTGTGTGTGTTGTTGCTGAGGGGGGCAATGTCTCTGGATATTTTCCCCACCATGGCTCTTACAATCTTTCCGCCATCAGAGAGAGAGAGAAGAGAGACAGACAGAGAAAATGGGCACACTAGGGCCTCTAGCCACTGCAAACGAACTACAGTGCCTGTGCCCCTTTGTGCATCTGGCTTTATGTGGGTACGGGGGTGGGTAATCGAACCCAGGTCATTAGGCTTTACAAGCAAGCGCCTTAACTGCTGAGCCATCTCTCCAGCCCCATATGCATTTTCCTGGAGGTTACAGTGCGTTTTCATAGTGATTACAGTGTGTGTGTTTTCATGACTGTTACAGTGTGTATTTTCATGACAATTACAGTGTGTGTGTTTTTATGGCCGTTACAGTGTTTCTTTTCAAGGTGGTTACGGTGTGTCTTCATGTTCAGTCACGACAGAGGCCAGCAGAGTTGCCCCAGCTCAATTTTATAGCGGATGCCAGAGAGGGCAAGGAATAGGCCCAAGGTCACAGAGCAATGAAGGTGTCGAAATTCCAGATTCAGAGCCATTTCGCTTTTGCCCTAATCACTGGACACCATCATGTAACAAATCACAGGTAGAAAGTATTCTTCCTATTGCGTCATCCGGTCAATTACATAACCCTCAACAAAAACAGCTAGAGGGCAGTGGACCCGGTAAAGCTTCGTGCACTGAAATGTGCAGATGTTTCCGTGCTGGGAAAACAGCCTGCTCAGAGAGATCATATGTAATTGACAATGTGAGTCAGACTTGGGCTCCATTCAAGATTAATCTTATCCCCTTAATGAAATTGCTGATTGTTTTGACTTGTTTCTCTCTGCCTGTTCCAAGTTGCTTGACAGTGTGTTACAGAGACAGTCTTGTTGGTCTGAGGCTCTGTTCTCAAACGCTGAATTATGGAGTGCCTTAAGGAGTTGAGATCTGTTTGGAGAGGCAGGAACCCAGGAAAGCTAATTTTTCCACGATGACTGATGGATTTGGAGCACTCGGAAGGGTGGCTCTATAATGCTAAGTGTTTAGCGGCTGCTACTTTTGTCACCTGACATGAACCCTTTTATTCTAACCTCCTCTTCACACGTGACCAAGGAGCCGTGGGGGAGGAGGGTGGCAGCTCGAGAGAAAGGAGAAGTTCGGACTTTGGAAGCAGGGAGGAATGGGAAACAGTGTGGGCAGAGGTCTGAGAGGCACCAAAGAAAACCTACCTGTGGGGGCTGGAGAGATGGCTCAGCGGTTAAGGCACTTGCCTCCAGTGCCTAAGGCCCTGGGTTCAGTTCCCCAGGACCCACATAAGCCAGACCCACAAGGTGGTGGCCCTGGTGTGCTCTCTCTCTCTCTCTGCTTGAAAATGAATAAATATAATTATTTTAAAAAATATCTTTAGGGCTGGAGAGATGGCTCAGCGGTTAAGGCACTTGCCTCCAGTGCCTAAGGCCCCGGGTTCAATTCCCCAGGACCCACATAAGCCAGACCCACAAGGTGGTGGCCCTGGTGCGCTCTCTCTCTCTCTCTCTCTCTCTGCTTGAAAATGAATAAATAAAATATTTTTTTAAAACCTGCCTGTGTCTTAATTACCTTGCATTGCTTTCATAGGTCATTTGATGTCTTCCAAAAATGTTGTTTTGCAAAGAAAGGGTGTGTGGAGCCGAGCAGAGTGCATTGGGCTGGCTGGTGACTAGCAGATTCCTTTCCAACAACAGGATATGACAGAGTTCGGCTCCAAGAAGATCCCTGTGCCCAAAGTGGTGGGGAGAACTCGGAAATGGTCTCCATCTGCCCAGCTGCTGTTTTCTCTAAACTCCAGTGGCTCTCAGGACCAGTCCCAGCGCCTCCTGATCACTGAGAGTCTGTGTTTAACCTCAGGTGCCTGAAGGTCTTCAGTTTGTCTGTGGTTTCTGCGGTCAGCGTTGACAACACCCGCTCAGTTGGAGTTACAGGCAGTGATTGGACTTGTCACACAAATGGTTCATTCCTTGATGTGCTTTCAAGTGCTCTGTCCTATGAATCCTGTTGGCAGGAAAACCGTCCTCCACCCTAGCACTTAGTTAATAAATATGGCTTGAAAGGCAGCCAGAAATGCATATGGCTTGCTGGGCTGCTGGTTTCCTTCTAGAAAGGGGAAGACTCCTTCCTCTGCGTGTGACACACAGAAGATTCTCTGAGTTAAGAGGATGTGTAATATCTCCTATGGAACTAAGGAAAATTTGCTCCTCCGCCGATTCCTTTGTTAGATCAAGATTATTGCTCTGGCTTCTAGGGAAGAAATCACTACTCTGACCCCCTCCGTTGTCTCCCTCACCCCTGGGCTGTGCACACGACACTATTCAATAATGTCAACAAGACTTATGAGTGCATATCCGGTGGGGTGGAGGAAAAAGGGCTTAGATCCCAAAGTCAACATCTTCGCAATACATTCCAAGATGAAAATGATCAAAGTCTCATAACTCTTCACTGACCCCAGTGAAAAAACAGTAAGCAAATTCACCACACAGGTTCAAGATGAAGCAAGATTTCAGGGTTGTTGTTTTTTTCCCTCCCGCCGAGTTATGTTTCTGTGTGCAACAAATTCTCGAACATTTTGAGTCAAACTTGTCCCTAGTAGAGTAGGACAGGGTCATCGGAGCTCACTTGGAACTTCTAGAAAGTAATTTAAACTTCTAGAAATAGGAAGGGGAAAAGAGCAGCAACCCAGGCAGGAATCAGATGGGAATAATTCTGAACTCCATAAGTGTTGTGGTCATCTTCTTAGTTGCAGCGCAGAAAGAACCCAAACAAAGTGGCTTATGGAGGAATGGGTTTATTTGGCTTACAAATTCGAGGGGAGACTCCATCCTGGCAGGGAAAACGATGGCATGAGCAGAGGGTGGACATCACCTCCGCCACAGCACTGCAAACAGCGGCAGGAAGGTGTGCCAAACTCTGGCAAGGGGAAGCTGGCTTATAACCCCATAAACCCACCCCCAACAACACAGCTCCATCGAGGTTGTAAAACCCAAACTGCCATCAGCTGAGGATCAATCTATCAGAACACATTCATTTGTTTGTGGGGGACACCTGGATCAAACCATGACAACAAGAGATAAGTATTCCTGAAAAGACAAGGGAATTCTTAGCTTGTTTCTGCCTTGCTGAGCCTGTGGTTAGACCCAAAAGGCCCCTGACCAGATAGATCAAGGGACTCTTGGAAATCCAAGCCCCTAGGACTTCTCCTGTTTTGGGGGACAGACAGACATACTTCTCACCCTTTGTTAATTGTTGTTGTGAGCTCCCTGTTCCTCTTCCTCCTCTGGGTCCTGTGAGGGTGACCCCTATGGACTCCTCAGCTGGGCTCCTCTGCCTCTGGCTTCCGCTTGGGTCCAGCTAATGGGAGAGACTGGCAGGAAGCCAAGGGAAGCAGGCCTCAGGTTATTGGTGACTACTCCTCTGGAAATGGCCACTTGTCCTGTCTGGGCCCTTCCTACGGTGCAGAGTGGAGTGAGCCACTGCTCTCTCCCTTCTGACGGCCTCCTTTTCAGATACACAGGGATGTTTTCCATTTTGTTGTTGTTGTTGGCTTTCCTTCACTGTCATTCTCTGTCTTTCACACACTCTGAGGAAGCCATCTGTTTTCTGCTAGAATGATGACTTGCTCATCTACCCATCCGAGCAAGGCTCCTTAGCACAGAGAGCGAACAGTTAGTTCCTGATCTGGAGCCAACAATTCTAGTTTCCGATGTGGATTTCTGGCAGTTTCTCTACCTTTGGCCACTACTGAAACCTGTTCCTGAGCCTCTACTCCGGGCTGGCACTTCGGGCTGTATTCTGCCTCGTCCTCTGTCCCTGTGAGCTACTTAGTGACAATCATGGCCTATCTACTCAGGCTTTTTCTTTTCTCTTTTCTTTCTTTTTTTCCCCCCTTTTTGTTGAGATAGGGTCTCACTGTAGCCCAGGCTGACTTGGAACTCACTCTGGCCTCAAACTCACAGCCATCCTCTCACCCCTGCCTCCCAAGTGCTGGGATTAAAGGCGTGTGCCATCACACGTGGCTACTCTGACCTTTTATTCCTCTGGGTCTTTTAAATAAGTGCATTCTATGAATGAGGTACTGTGTGCTTTACATAGTTAAATACTTCAAGATCAAAGTCTTTCCAAGGCAGGTTTTATTTTACTCTGAGGCCTCTTCTCTTGCCTTGTGGGTAGCTGCTGTCTCTCTCTGTGTGTGTACAGGAGCTCTTGTTACATGCGTGTGCACACACAGGGGTGGGGGGGCAAATACCTCTTCATCATACTTATAAGGTAATAAATCTTCCCAAATACTTAGAAATTAACTTGAAGACTGGCAGTTGAAAATCTCACTTAAACTCAATTTAAACTATACATACACATTAGAGAACCTTGACAATATCTATTTAAAGTATCCTATCTGTTGCAGTCAGCTTTCTAGTTGCTGCGCAGAAAGAACCCAAGCAAAAGCGGCTTGTGGAGGAATGGGTTTATTTGGCTTATGGATTCAAGGGGAGACTCCATCCTGGCAGGGAAAATGATGGCATGAGCAGAGGGCTGGACATCACCTCTGCCACAGCACTGCAAACAGCGGCAGGAAGGTGTGCCAAACACTGGCAAGGGGAAGCTGGCTTATAACCCCCATAAGCCCACCCCCAACAACACAGCTCCATCGAGGTTGTAAAACCCAAACTGCCATCAGCTGAGGATCGCTCACTGAGAACACATTCATTTGTTTGTGGAGGACACCTGGATCAAACCATGACACTATCCTAACTCCAGACAGAAGTACTGTATCACGCACTAAGAGGTGTTTCATGGTGTGCTTATTGTGGCGTGTGTCTGATTGCTTGTTTTTGAGAAAGACTCTGCCTACGTAGCCCAGGCTCAACCTCTCCATCCTCCCATGCTGGACTGCTGGGATTACAGGTGTGCACAACCATGCCCAGCTCTTCCTTTTCAGTGCTAGGGGTTGAATCCAGGGCTTCATGCATCCTAGACGAGCATTCTACCACTCAGCTATATCCACAGCTTAGCCCAGGTCTTTCCTATTTGATACTGAGTTTATATGTTTCTAAAGTGGCGGTAGGGGTATAGAAAAGAGAAACATGAGGAAGAGAGCTGCCAAGAATAGATTT
>PVHP010037771.1:0-15806 GCA_004024765.1 Zapus hudsonius
TTCATTTGAGGGAGAGAGAGAGACAGAAGAGGAGGAGGAGGAGGAAGAGGGAGAGAGAGAGAGCATGTTAGGGCCTCTAGATATAGCAGATGAACTCGACACATTCACCATCTTGTGCATCTGGGCACTGGGGAATTGAGCCTGGGTTCTTGGATTTTGCAGGCAAGTGCCTTAACCTTAACTGAGCCATCTCTCCAACCCAGGCTGTCAGGTTTTGCAAGAAGTGCCTTTAACCCCTGAGCCTTCTCTCCAGCCCCTTCCCTTGTTATGTTTTTTAATGGCTCTAGAGTCCTGATGTCAGTAATTGGTACTTCTAACTCTTTAATTGACAGTCTTGCTAGAGGCTCATCAATCTGATTGCCTTTCATAAAAACAGCTTTGGGATTCATTGAGCTTGTCTGTTTTTCCCGTTTTCTATTTGTGAATCATGCTATTTATTTCATGCATAATAATTGCACATACTCAAGGGGCACAGGATATTAATCCATGTATACATTGTGTGTAGAGCAAATCATGGTATTTACATCACTGTCTTTAAATATTTATAATTATTTTTCCTGGGGAAAGTCAAACTCCTCTAGATCTTTATTTGGAGATATATAATTATTGTCACTCTACTGTTTGGTAGAACATTAGAAATGATTCCTCTAATCAATCTGGTTTTTAGTATCCAACCTCCCTCTATCCCCGACTACTAGTATTACTCTCTACCCTGAAAGTCACTTTTTCTCTTGCATGTGTACTATGTGGTGTGTGTGTTGTATACATTGTATGTATGCAATGTGTGTGTAATTTATACATGTGTCCTCTAGATGCACCCATACGTGTGGAAACCAGAGGAGAAATCATTTCCTCTATCACTCATCTGTGTGTTTCCTTGAGATGGAGTTTCTCTCTGAACGTGGAGTTGTAGTTTTCACAAGTCCAGTGATTCTTAGGTCTCCCCACAGGGTTACCGATACGTGTGGCCACCCATGGCTGTTTATGTGGGTTCTGGGGAATTGAATCATTTCAGGACCCTTTGTGTTGATAAGCACTCTTCCCTGCTGAGATATCTTCCCAGCTCAAAAATCATTTGTTGAGCTGGGGCCCATCTAACCCTACCAACCGACCGTAGGCCGATACCTGAGATTCTGGCAAGAGAGGAGCCACCACAGTCATACCGTGGAGGATCCATATGGAACCCCACAGAGAAGGACGGGAGGGACCCACAGCCACAGACATTCAATCTACACTGGATAAGCCAATCAGACAGAAACCAACGATCTTCGACACAAAGACCCCTAAACTCACAATCTTAAAGCAGCCTTAATACTCATCCACCACGACTCAGGGACCTATGCCGAAGAGGGGGCAGAAAGATTGTAAGAGCCGTGGTGGAGGAGACTATCCAGAAGCATGGCACCCTGCAGTATCAACACACTTGGGCCAAGAGGACCGGGCTGAGTACTAGGCTATCCATGGTCCCCTGCCACAAGGACTGATCCAGACGGCCCACGGAGGAGGATATCCAGCTGATTGGGGATGGGGAGGGGGGCATTGGGGAATTGGGGATAACAACTCATTGTTTGCCCACTGAATAATGCAACTCATTATGGACAATAATATATATATTTAAGACTTAAAAAATCATTTGTTTTAATGTTCCCCATATGAGGGAGGACTTGCAGGACTTGTCTTTCTTTGTGTGTTTCATTAATTCATCGTTCTTCTTAGTTTTTGCTCTTTGTTTTTTTAGTTTAGATTGAGTTGCTCTTTTTTTCTAGTACCTTAAGGTAGAATTTTAGTTCACTGGATTTGAATACATCTTCCAATCTAATGTAAGATGGGTGAGGTCCTCCTCGACTCCGACAAGGTCTTACGTAGACCTGGCCTTGAACTTGTGACTCTTCTTCTACCTCAGCTTCCCAAGTGCTGGCAATGTAGGTGTATACTATCTACTATCATGGCACTTAATGTAAGCTCTTGAAGCAACAGATTTCATTTTTGTTTAGTTTAAATATCTTCTAACTTCCCTGGTGACTTTTTTTTTGTGCTGTAGATTTAATCTAGGGCTTTATTTGTGCATCTTCACTAGCATTAAACTATCACCCCAGCCCTGTTCTGGCCATTCTTCTTTAACTTATGTTTGTCAAATATTTGTGGATTTTCTTGATAATTTTGTTATTGATCTAAAACTTAAGTCTCTTGTGGCCAAAGAACACTTTCTATGTAAGTTCTAGCTCTAAAATGTATTGAGGGCTGGAGAGATGGCTAAGTGGTTAAAGAGCTTGCTTACGAAGTCTGCTGGCCCGGGTTTGATTCCCCTGTACCCGCATCAAGCCAGATGCACACAGTTGTGCAGGCACCTGGAGTTCATGGGCAGCGGCAAGAAGCCCTGCTGCACCAATGCTCTCTCTCTCCTTGCAAATAAATAACTACATAAATAAATAAATGTGTTAAGACTTATGTTATGGAACAACATATAATCTACTTAAAATAAAACTGAGCTCATCCTAGGATTCTTCTTTACCTGCTCTTAGATGTAGAGCTTTCCCCTGGATGAAAGCTGGGACAACCATGTTGCGTATTTGGATGCTCCCTATAAGTTGGAAAAAGCTCTTCTGCATTGTTTATGTTTGTCATTGCAAAACCATTTTCCCACAATGGTTCCTATATTTTAGTCTCCTCTTCCCACACACCATTCCAAGTAGGGATGGTCTGACCTACTTAGGGAACTTTTAAGTGCCTCACAGCAGGACTTCTGTGAATGGTCTTTCTGTGCTTGCTGCCTGATTTTTTAAAAAACTACTGATTATCTGTAGATGCGCCATCTCTAACTTTTTATTGTATCTCTTCCATTCATGTATACTTACAGACAGAAACATAGGATATTTAAGTGCAATCAATGTAAAAATTGATGCCATCTAAATTGCTGTGGCTATGGGTTTTTATAGAACTTTCTACAATTTAGCTTCAAATGTCTTGTATGGACTTTGTGACTTAGCTTCATCTCCTGCCAAAGTGTTAAGAGAAAGAAACCATATATACCATAAATGCCAGCTTGACTTCTTCACTAAACAACCAAAATCAACCCTCATATTACATGCACCCCCAACATGTCACTTTCATTTTAAAAGTCTAAAGACGTGTGTGTTTTAAATCTTATGTTTACTTTGGTGATTTAAATAAGATCAGATTCCTCCTTATGAAGGATCGAATGCTATCTTTTATAGCTCTGTGAAATTCAGTGCATAAAGTATTAGCCATTATTTCCTTGTTAAAAGCCTGTGTAGGATTTTCATAACCTATGCAAGTAGGATGACTCCATGCTCATGAAACAGCAAGTAAATTTTTAGTTATGTGAGGTGAGTTTGGGTTAATGGAAAATGGAAAAGAGGTGTTGAAGTTTTCATACCTAAAGGCACAAACCAGAGAAACATAGAAATAGGATATGCCAAGTACAAAACTGTTGTTAGTAAGCTGGTCCCCAAGTGATAGTCCTTATTCAGCCAGTAATCTGAGAATAATTTTAGTTGCTTTGTGTCCGTGAACTGGACTGAATTCACACCGTCTCTCCCTTTCCCAGTACCCTCAGGCTGCCTCAGTTTACTAGAACTTTATTTATTGTTCCTACGACATAGTGAACTTGTCCTCCCAAGTTGACCCCTATATATTAAGGAAAATAAAATCATGTGCTCTGCTGGCGATGCATAGGTTTCTGCTGCTGTGCCAACATGTCTATCTGGCTTCTACAAGTAATCCAGTCCTCCACACCCTTCTACTGCCAGGTCTCAGGAATGGTGGAGACTGTTGAAAATCTGTCCTTGGTGTCTGTGGTTGGGAGGCTTAGAAACCCCCTCAAATCAATAACCTTCTAGACCTTCTAAACTGCCATCTGGGTGTTCTGTGGTGTTCCTCTGTGTAATGGAGTTTCAGGTTTAAACACAAGTTACGTTTCAGAAAATAAAATATCCCCTGAGGGTTTTCACTTGGTTGACACTGCATTTGTTTTGGAATATCTTACTTTGTGTATAGTAGTGGTTTCCAAAGCATGATCCTGGATAACTGAGTGATAGACTCGTCCCTCAGGAAAAAGTTGCAAATGCACATTTTCAGGTCTCTCCATCTGTGTTATAGGCAGATTGCACACCCCGATGCATGCTAAAGCTTAATAGCCATTGACATAGAGAACCTAGAAAGTTCTCTTCTGTGTGATTTAATCTAGCTCTGTCTATGAATTTATAAGCAATGTCACATGAGGCATGAAGAAGCAGCTACTGTTGCCTTGGGCGTGTTTAATGGTGTGACATGGGTCGTGTGATGCTGCAGAGCAAATGTCAAACTCCGGGAAGGGTGAAACCTGGTGCCAGAGGGCTTCTTGAACTCCTCCATTCAGGGAATTAAGATACAAGTGCCTCCGAATACAAGGCCAAGCAGCCTTGAGGCACCTGGTGATGAGGTGAAATCCCAGGATTCTAATGCTGCTGCTAAAGCAAAAATATCACAGGTTGACTTTAGCAACCCAAACAGGAAGCAAGAAACTAACACCTTTGGGTGGGCCCAACTGTAGGGAAGCCCATGGAAGTCTTGACATAGAGATGGTTTTCTTAGACCCATGAGGGAAGGGTGGGACACATAGTCTTTGGCAAGGAGTACCTAGAGGCTGAGACACCTACCTGTGCTCTTCATGCTGTGTTAAGAACTGGTGAATGTTTATTATTCTTAGTTGTACAAGACCCAGCGGTGGACTTCTTGCTTTCATGTCTCATAGTCTCATCCTGTTTTGGGAATAAATACGAGGGCTGGTGTTGTATAGAGACTTTCTAATTTCTAGACTCAAACTCCTGGGCTCCCACAAAATGAAAATCTAGGCAAATAGTCCACTGAATGGATAGGTTTTGTTTCTCATACGCATCTTGTCCTAAGCTAAGAATCTTATAGTCACTTTTGATAACACCAGCTCTGTGGCCTCTCAGGCACCAGATCCCAGGGATGTGTTCTCAGTAAGGTCTGTGGAATCTCACTCCCCACTTTTCTTTTTTTCTTTTTCTTTTTTTTTCTTTCTTTCTTTTCTTTTCTTTTTTTACCAATTTCATTGGTTCTACATCATTATCTTAGCATGCACTTAGTATTCTAAGGCCGCCATAACAAACCAGCACAGAACGGATGGCTTAAAGAGCAGAAATTTACTTTCTCACAAATCAGGACCTGGAAATACATCTTTGGTTTAGATGCTGCCTTCTCTGTGCTAGGTGACCTCTTTTAACCTTAGTTAATTCCTTCAGGTGATTGACTTAACCGTCATCACCATATGGATTTGGAGGACTCAATTGAGTCCACAACAACCCCTACTACCCCATTTCTGGGTGAATATTGTCCTGTTTGACTATTCCTGACTGTAGCCTTCATATCAGTCGTTCACTATGCAAACATATTAATCTCAATGATTCCCAACAGTTAAAATGTAGCCAAACTCTAGAGTCTGCTACTTGGCTCCCTGATAATAGCCTACCTAGTTAGCCAAATAATACCAGGCCTACATACCTCAAAAGCATCTTATAAATTCATTGTGTTACTCGTTGTGTCTCAGAGCTGGTCTGCCAGAAAGCATTCCACACAATCTCCTTGATTGTTCTTCAGGCATTTAGGGAGTGTTCTCTGGGCCTTTGTGGAATTATTCTATCTGGAATGTCCTCTCTTCCACTTATGCTTCCAGGAGCAACACTCTATCCTTTCAGTGAATCTCCTGCACCCACGCTCATCTTTATCTCTGGGCTTGGGTGGTTATTTCAAAGCAAATGTTAACACACTTGGGTATGGATGGAACACCTGTGTTCCTGTCCAGACAACGTGAGGATGAGTATTTCTCAGTCTCATGGTGCCTGGCATGGAATGGTGGTTGTACTCAACATCCTTACTGCATAGATGAGTGAATGGATGAGCAGATGAAAAAGGAACGGAGATTCTATTCGATAAAGTTTTCTTAGGCTAAAGATCATCTCCTCTGAGAAACTTCCATAACCCTCCCCCAGTCTTTCTCTATGACATCCACTTATTCATTCAGCCATTCATTTACTTATTTATCACTTATTTATTAATTATTTGAGACAGGGTGGAGCTTTGCTGTGCTGGCTGGTCTGGGACTTGCTATGTAGACCAGGTCAGTCTTGAATTTGCAGCAGAGTGCTGAGATTACAGGCGTGCACCACCATCTCTGGCCTTTATTTTAAATCCCAAGATTACTCCCAGGAAATTTACTGTCCTTCAAATCCTCTTAAATAGTCTAAATTTTGTGGAAATTAGCATTTCTGTTTTGTTCTCAGGTGCTCAGTCTGCGTGGCATGCGTGATAAGCACCCAGTCAATATTTGCAAAAGTCATGGCAACTTTTGGAGTAGATGGTATGGTAAGCAAGGTGTGCTTGTGTGCAGATAGGGGAGGGCTTGCTTAGAAACGTGGACTATTGTGAGCATGGGCTACTCTCTACCTCTGTCTCTCTCTGTCTCTCTGTCTCTGTGTCTCTGTCTCTGTCTCTGTCTCTCTTTAATACAGGTTCTCACCCTGCTGCCCAGGTTGGCCTAGAACTTACTATGTAACCCAGGCTGACCTTGAATTTATTATAATCCTCTTGCCTCAGCTCTCCATGTGCTGGGATTCTAGGCATGAACCACAACACTGGGTGAAAGATGAAATTTTATACATGAAGTCTTTAGAAAATCTTACAGGAATTCAGAAGCAAATACACATTGTACCTTGCTCTCTAAATTGTATGGGTTAAACAAAATTGGTATGGATTACAAATATATACCTTGATTCAGAATGCTTAAAAAGTACCTCAACTACTGTCTATGAATAGTTAAGGAGCCATACAATCTACTATTTAAAGAAAGCCAGCATTTAATCATTTGGCAAAGCGCGTCTTTGGCTAGACGTTGGGTTTGTTTTCTAAATCTAGACTTTCCCATGGAGTAGCTCCTTAAAAGAAGCAAGCTGCAGTGGCTTCTTCTACATTGAACAGAAGTCTCAGGATGTGCTTGTCTCTTCCCTCCTTTCCATTTAGCTTTTCTCATCCTTGGCACAGGAGTCACTGTCTAGCTGTCCAATCTGTTCATTGCCTCTGGCTCCACCAAGGTCAGATGTCCTCTGTGCCTTTGCTCATGCTGATCCCTTTGATTAATAAGTCATCCTGGTCGGGGTCCAACTGGCATCCTTCTCCAGCAAGCCTTTCCCAGTTATGATAATGACCCAAGAAGAACCGATGGCATTTTTGCTCTCATGCCTCACCATTCATGTATTGTACTCGGTTATTTCTCATAAATTCAGTCTCCCTAGTTACTCTACCAGCTTCTTTGGGGGTGGTGACTGCACCTGTGTCTCATCTGTATGTCTTTAAGTCTTATCCTTTCGACGTGAAGTGAGTTCACAAGATTTTTTTTTTAATGAATGCTTCATCTTTCATCGTCTGATTGCTTGGGTCTGGGAGAATGTGATGACAATGATTAAGACTATTCTAGAATCCCTCTTGGGAGCTGATCTAGCCTCCTCCTTGTGGCATCCTTGTTAATGGGAAGGACTGATCACTTGTGTACAGTGCAGACGAGGGCCCAGCACTCAGTGTCCTGCACGTCTGATGTTGACCTAAGTAAGGAAGTCAGATGTTAGCCGACTCTCTTCCTACAGCTTGGCATTTTCTACAATTGGCAAGAGAGAACTGTCCTCTAGGCCAAATCCTTTCCTTAATTTCATTTCATACTTGGAACAAGATACAAGAAATGATGCACTATCATTAAAATACAACTTATTTTTATTCTCCTTAAAAAGCTGTGTCTGTAAACCTACTTGCTAGGAATATTCCACCCTAAAAATGGCTGCCTGTGTCTCTAAGTGCTGTCTTTCTCTGTGTGTTTCTGTGGGTCTGATTTGTTCTTACATTGTAAATGTTTATCCATTATTTTCTCTATCTCCTACCTCTGGTTTTTCCCATTCATTCCCCCCACCCCCTGTCTTCTGTCTTGTTTGATTGAAAAAAATTCAATGGAAGACCATAAAAAGAAAACAGATTTCACTCAGGTGTTTTTCAGGAGAGAATTAGGTAACATTACACTTACTCATTTAGATTTGCTTAATATAGTTTTTGTATCACTTTTCATTCATGCCCAAACCACAGAAAATAGGAATTCTTTTACATATTTGTATTAAGTGATATATGCTGTATTATTTTTAACTCACCATTATTCATCTAAACATAATGAAATCTGACTCAGTAGTAGCTTGTTGTGCTGGTCCTCAAGTGTCTGATGTATGAATTTTTATGCATTTCATTACAGTGAACAACATTGCTATCAAATATCTCTGTACAAATTATTTTTATTTCTAAAAAAAGGATTTTCATGTCAAAGGCATTCAATTTAAAAAGCTATAAACATGTTACACAAAACTCTACTCAGTTGAAACGATAGTTCCTTCAGTTTTGGGTTCTTACAGTTAAGAGATGAGAGAGACAAAGGAAGACATTATTTCATTCTTTCATTTAGTACATATTTGAGCATCAGCTGTATGCTAGGCACTGTTATAAAAGTTATTTATTCCATCAGTAAATAAGAAACTAGAGGGCTGCAGAGATAGCTCAGCGGTTAAGGCACTTGCCTCCAGTGCCTAAGGCCCCGGGTTCAATTCCCCAGTACCCACATATGCCAGACCTACAAGATGGTGGCCCTGGTGCGCTCTCTCTCTCTGTCTCTCTCTCTCTATCTCTATCTCTTTTTCTATGCTTGAAAATGAATAAATAAAAATATTTTTAAAAAGAAACTAGAAATTTCCTGCCCGTATAAAGTCTATATTCTGAGAGAACTCAGGAGTAAATAAGGCAATAAGAGAGCAATTTATATAGCAAGTTGCAAGGTGAGAAGTCCTAGGAAATGAAGCAAAGTTAGGTTAAGAAGAACTGGGGGTGGCTGATGAGAGTGGAAGGGTGTGGGTTGCAGTTTTCATTAGGAAGTGTGGAATAGGGGACGTCTGAGAAGACTCAAGGAAGGGAGAGAGTTAGTCATGTAAGTAGAGGTGTGACCACATGACCAGCTAGGTGTCCTGGAGAAACAGCAAAGAGACTACGTTTCAGTCAGCAAAGGCTGGCTAGGTCTTAAAGACAGAAAGACCAAATTGAGACCTCAACCAATTGTTTCCCCATTCTTGTCTCAGTCAGAGAAAGGGTTTGGAGAAGAGACAAAGTAAGGAACTGGCAGGAAGTTTATTTCATGGCAAAGGTCCCAAGGAATGAGTCTAGGATCCTCAGAAGAGAATAATACCTTAGCAGTTTGGGCAAACTTTGATGGAGGAGAGGATCGCTATGAGTTAAGGTGGAGAGAAGGTAGGGGATTCAAAGAATGAGTGGGAATTTTACTTTCTATTTCTGTCTTTATATGGGAATTTGGCAGTGTGGTGTGGCATCAGATGCATGATGGGAGCAGACCAATTTCAAGGTTAATGACATGCAGATGGCATTATAATGAAGCAAAGGACACCTATTGGCCATCTGGGTCAGCCATGGTGGTCCCAGCAGGATTGGGGTGTTCAGTGTTCTGATGTCATCAGCACTGAGATTGGGAGCCTTGAGCCTACTGTGAAGGTTCCACTCCTATGTCTATCTAGCTGACCTCAGCTGCAGAGAAAGTGGGAGAAGAATGCTTGGTCAGAGGGGCCACATTGTGTAAGACTTGTAGGTAGTTGTAAGGACATTAGCTGTTACTCTTTTTTTGGGCAGGAGGGGGGGGGTTTCAAGGTAGGGTCCCACTCTAGCCCAGGCTGACCTGGAACTGAGCCTCTGGCTGGCCTTGAACTCACAGTGATCCTCCTACCTCTGCCTCCAGAGTGCTGGGATTAAAGATGTGTGCCACCACACCCCACCAAGCTGTTAACTCTTGTCTTGTCCCCAAAGGAGACTGCAGAAGAGCTCATTACTTTCTTTGAAAGGTCAAACACTGGACCAGTCTTGAACCTCCGAATCCAAGTGTCTGGGATGACAGATTCCTTTGGGAATTGTCATGTATTCTTAGGCTTGGGATCTGCTCTTTTAGTTCAAAAAGTCCACAATTTAAAATTTAAAAAGATAAGATGATGGAAACTTTGTTAGCATCCCAAATGTCAGTGGTTTAGAGCAGTTAGAAACTGTCTAAGTGACTAGCCCATGGTTACACAGCCAAATGAGGCAGAGCTGGGTTTCAAGGCGGTCCTTCTAGCTCAGGGTTCAGTGCTCCCTTGGCTCTACTGGGCTGCTTAATAAATGGTGTCATTTCACTTGTGAGGTAGTTAGACTCCCAATGAACTTGACCATTAGGAACATGGTCTGCACATAAAAGCTCTATAGGGTTGACTGGTTGATTAAATGTTTGATTATCTAAAGATCAATCAGGTAGCTGCTGTTGTTTTAACCTTCCTGGTTAAGAGTGATCCAAAGTATATTAATCACATTTTCTGCATCCTTAAAGGAATTCTGGGGAATTCATATCATTTTAGAATTGTAATGGGCCTTAATTGATGAGAATCTTTGAGTGTTCTGGGTCATAATTTTGAAGTAAGCTCTTACTTAATATCATTATAAAACATAAAAGCCATTTAGCTGACCTTGGACAGAGCTGAAGTTTAGTTTAGTGTCTTTTTAAATACATTTAGGATTCAGTTGGGTTTCCTTTAATTTGTTTCTTGGACATTGTGGCTAAATTTTTCTCTTAATCAATTTCTTTTTATAATATTAGTTTTTCTGGCTGTCGTCTATAAGTTGGGCCTCGATGATGATTGAAGTATCCGAGCTTGTAGACATTGCTGTCATCCTGGGATGCCCTAATGTAGTGGGAAATCCAGAAACCAACTCAGTACACCTGTGAGGCATGTTGACTCCAAGTTCAAGGGCATCTGTTCAGAAATCACTGGCCCAGGCAAGAGCTTAGACTTCGGCAATGATTTAGGTGGAACCATTTCTCTGTACTTACACAATCCTTGAAGTTTTAATGATCGGGCTTGTTCCAGCCATTGGGGACAGGTTCCACATTCCCACTGAGGAAACTTGGTGGAGATTATAGGGACACATTATATTTTTCTTTCCACTAAACCAGAATTAGCGGCGGTAACTGTGTCTGAGATATTGGCTACTTTGAAAATGAGAAGAAAAATATCTGTCTAATGTATTTCTCCTTCTCTCTTCCTGCTGAGAAGTCACATTCAGTGAGAGGCCTGGTACCAATGCAGAAATGTTTGGTTAATCCACTATGGTAGTCAAACCCTATTCACTGGTTACTTTAAGGCTGTCTCTCTCAAGGCTTATTCATTTTTTATAATGTATAAAGTTCAGCATAAATTTATTTCTGGCTATCCATGCCTTCATGATTCAGCTCTTAATGTTCTCCACCAGAAGACGAGTTACGACATCTGTTTTTCTAATCATTGTTCTAAAAAATATTTATTTATTTATTTATTTATTTATTTATTTATTTATTTATTTATTTATTTATTTGAGAGCGTGAGAGAGACAGAGAAAAAATGGGTGCGCCAGGGCCTCCAGCCACTGCAAACGAACTCCAGACGCATGCACCACCTTGTGCATCTGGCTTTACGTGGGTACTGGGGAATCAAACTCAGGCCCTTCTGCTTTGCAGGCAAATGCCTTAACCAATAAACCATCTCTCCAGCCCCATAGTTATTATTTTTTTTAAGTCATAGTTTTACCTTTGAAAGCCTTAGTGAGTGGTTATTGCTTCTGTCTTTCTTCTCTGGTGATTTCCTTGAGTAATTCCTTGAGAAAAATCTGAAAAATTGGCCATGGCATGAGTTAACATGGTCTAATGTCATGAAAGGTAATGACTGAAATAGGTATATAGGAATCATGGATAAGCCTGAGAAATGATTAACTCCTTACTTTATTTAACATTACGCCAGGAATTGGGATGGAAGCTAGGATTCCTATATTTTATTTTATTATATATTTTATTATTTATTATTTATTATTTTTTTATATTTATTATTTATTATTTTATTATATATTTTATTCCTATATATATTCCTATGTTTGATATTCTGATATTGTTTGTTCAGGTTCTAAATGGTCTCTTGAAAGGAGGTCAGATGGTAACTATCAGACTTAATTTTGAGTGATTGTCCCTGTATCTTTGCTCGAGACAAGGCCAGTTTCTTTCTCAGCTCAAATGCCTCCTCTCTCCCTTCACTTTCTGGCTTTCCTTAAATGTTGATTTCAAGAGCACTTCCTAATAAACTCTCTGCCTGCTAAACCCCATCTCCAAGTCTGCTTATGATGGGAACTTCACTTATGTAGAAATAAATCCTAGGACCAATTTGCATTAGAAAATACAGTGTAGACTTTCCCCGGGTTAACTAGGGATGAAGTGTTCCGTGCCATTAAATGAAAGAAAAATTACAGCTGAACTGAGATGAGAAACAAAGAAGAATATGGTCTGGCTGGCTTTCTCTTGTCTGAACTTGAGATATGTTGTTATCATTTGGTTTAAGGGGTGTTTTTTGAGAGATAGGGTCTTATGTTGTCACCTAGGCTATTCTCAAGCTCACTGGCCATCCTCCTGCCTCAGCCTGCTGAAAGATGGAATTACAGGTGTGAGTCACCAAGTCCACCTCAAACTTGAGTTGTGGAGATATACCTTACTCTCCCTGGAGGTGCGTGGGCAGCATCATTTGAATAGTTCATCCAGTCCATGTAAGAGTTAATGGTATGGAGAGGGAAAGGAGGAGAATGGAGTTTCAGATTTGAAACATTTCTTTGCATTTTGCATTGGGATTTGTCCATAAGCAACTCTGAATGAATCCTTGCTTAGCTCATCTCATCATCTCCCTTGTGTCTTGTGACTGCAGCAGGAATGACTGAAGGAACTCATGAGTAGGTGGGTGGTGTGCCTGGTGGCTGTAACCCAGATTTTGCACCAGGGGAAGGATGAACCAGCCTGGTCTCTCATTCTCCCCATGAAAGCCTCAATTAGGGGAATCAGGGGACATCATTTTGGATTGCCCAGTCTTGAGTGTGAGGAAGAACAGCCAGCAGAAGCTTCCATGAGGTACAAGTCAGGGTGAACATTAGTGGCACCAGGGAAGAGGTGAAGACATGGAAAGTAAAAGAAACCAACACACACACACACACACACACACACACACACACACACACACACACACACACACACACACAAACAAATAGCTTCTTTCTTTTCTTTCCTTGGAAATCCCAGGATATTTATGTTTAAGGACTCATTCTCCCTGTAGAACCTCCCATCTCTTGGCAGGAACTTCCAAATGATGAGAAGACTGGGAATGGGCTGCCTGAGGGCTGGGCCACCATCCACCTGAGCCTTCAGACTAATTCAGACTGAGTGAGGGCAGGTGGGCTGGTGGGGACTGAGGGGGGAGGACCATGCGGGGCTGGTGGGGACTGGGGGGGGGGAGGACCATGCTGTGCAAAAATGAGGTCTCTCAGCTCCTGAGTGCGCAGAAGTGAGCCAATGAGTTGGGTGAACCTGACTGTGGGGTCCCAGCTATTTCAGGAAGAGTTGCCTCGGGGATGCGTGAAAATGTGTCTCTGAGAAGCGAGAGACTTCAACGGGCCTGGCCTGCGCAGGGCAAGGGGAGAGGGGCTGGGGCGACAGGGGACGACGCGGAGATGGGGGCCCTCGGGACGAGGCTCCTGGCCCGCCAGAGGAGGGGTGGGCACCGAGGCGCGGTGCCCAGGGGCCGCGGCCCAGCCCGGCGGGGACAGAACCGGGCGGGGCCCCCGGAGGCACCTGCGGCGGCGGCGGGGGACCGAGGCCCGGAGCGAGGGGACGCGCGCGGGCGGAAAGTGGGGAAGTCGGCCCCGGTAGGCGGCGGGGAGCGCGGCGAGGTCGGGCTGGGCGGCGGGAGGGAGGAGGGGACGGCGGCCGCGCGGGGTGCGGGTTCGGGGCGCGGCGGCCGCCGGGGCGCGCGGGGCGCTGTGTGTGCGCGCGCTCTCCCGCTCGGGGAGGAAGATGGTCCAGAAGGGAAAGTTGGGGTGACGCGCGCGCCGATCCCGGACGCTCGGACGGAGCGCCGGCCGCCGCAGCCGGGAGGGGTGGGCACGCAGTGCCACCGCCCTCGCCGCCGCGCCCGCCCCTCACCGCAGGTGGCAGCGGGTGCGCCGGGTCCCCGCGGCCCGGGGCGGGCGGGCGGGCGGGCGCGCGGGGGTGCCCGGCCGAGGGATGGGCTGCGCCCCCAGCATCCATGTCTCGCAGAGCGGTGTGATCTACTGCCGGGACTCCGATGAGTCCAACTCGCCCCGCCAGACCAGCAGCGTGTCGCAGGGCCCCACCGCACCCCTGGCCGGCCTCTTCGGCCGCACCGACGCCGCCGACGCCGCACCCCCGAGCCGTGCGTCGCGACCCTCGGGCGCCGTCCGGGTCCGCCGGGCCCGGGCCGAGCTGGGCAGCGACAGTAGCGCGGGCTCCTCGGCCCCCGCCGCGACCACCTGCAGGGGACGGAGGCGCCACTGCTGCAGCGCCGCCGAGGCCGAGACCCAGACCAGCTACACCAGCGTCAAGGTAAATGCCCCCGGGGTCCAGCTGCTGGGGGACCCCCGGCATCCCGGACCCGTCCGCACTGGGGGGCTCCGGCACGGTTGGTGCGAGTGGTTTGGGGACGGTGTCGCTGAGGACTAGTTTACTTTTCATCTGTGCAGGTGATCAGGGCCCAGGAAATGGTCCAGCAAAAAGACCCCAAGGAGGGGTTCAGGGAGTGACCTTAGCTGCCCCTGGGCTGGTGGGGCCAGGGAGGAACGGGAGGGAGAAGCAGTTTGGGGTGGCCTGTTTCTCACTGGGGGAAGGCTCTGGCCAGATTGATGCAGTGGGAGGCATCACCCAGAGCACGCGAGTTCCACTGAATGAATTCTGGGCACAGAGCTGGAATTTGCATGCCTTGTAGGTAACTGGTGAGGATGCTGCAGCCGGGATACCTGAGCGCCTCCCATTCGGATTTATTACCTGAGAAAGCCAGCCAGGCTGGGAGAAGTAGTCTCAGCTCTGGGGCCCAGCGCTGGGATTTGTGAATGAATGAGAGTGTTTGTGTTGAGAGAGAGAGAGAGAGAGAGAGAGAGAGAGAGAGAGAGAGAGAGAGAGAGAGAGAGAGAGAGAGAGAGAGAGAGAGAGAGAGAGAGAGAACCAGGAGCCTGAGTGGAACCTGTTGTTGGTCACTTTAGCTTTTCCCTGGGTGGACTGCGTCCTCCATGTGACTGAGAGAATCCAGCCATGAGTTTGGCCCACAGAGCTCCAGTGAGCGGATGCAGTTTCCAGTGCAGTCAGTGCAGCTGTCTCAGCATGATGGTTCTGCACACACATCTGATCTTTCGGGAGAGTGGGCTGTGAGGAAATGGAAAGGTTTGCTTACATGGTTACAGCTGTCCCTAGATATTTCTTAATGATAACCATTTATTTGAATCATGTAATCTATATGATGGTTTGCATTGTGCCCATCAGGACACTTCCTTTTTCTTTACAGAAAACAAACGTGCCATGGTACAGCTCACTGTGCAGATAATACACACACACACACACACACACACACACACACACACATATCCTATGGTTCTTAATGTTAGACAGACGCCGTTGTCACATAGCCAGTAGATTACCAGGGACCAACCATTCCATGATTCTTTAGCAAAGACACCGTTTTATAATTAGTAGATAAAAACTTATTCAGCTGTTGATCTAGTGTGAGGAGGCTCTGAGTTTTCACTGGATGAAGTCCACAATGGGGGATGAGGGGGAGAGGATAGATTGGCTTCAGTCTGAAAGATCTTTTTTTTTT